>OMKY01099566.1:3327-16800 GCA_900302395.1 Bregmaceros cantori | reverse complement strand
ATAATAAAATAATAATAATAACAATAACAATAATAACAATAATAACAATAATAACAAAATAATAATAATAAGAATAATAACAATAACAATAATAACAATAATAACAATAATAACAAAATAATAATAATAAAATAATAATAATAATAATAATAATAATAATAATAATAGTAATAACAATAATAACAATAACAATAATAATAAGAATAATAACAATAATAATAACAATAATAATAATAATAATAACAATACATTTTATTTAAGAGGCAGAAAACAATAAGCTAGCTAAAAATGTCACACGGAATAGGCTAACTGAAACGGGTGGGATTGAGTCTGGATTTGAGGAGCGGTAAGGAGTCAATATTGTGGATGTCGGGGGGAAGTACGTTCCAGAGCTGGGGGGAAGAACTGCTGCAAGCTTAACGCCCCATGGTACTGAGGGGGCAGTGAGGAGAATTGAGGAGGAAGAACGGAGGGAACGAGAAGGGATGGTATCCTTTGTGAATGCATGCAAAGAATTCCAACCTCCAATCATCTGCCCAATTAATTTATTCATTTTGTATTTATTTAGACTGGCAGTTTTGGCACGGTGCCACACTATAAACGAGTTTGGGGGGTACTTCCGGTTAAATGAAATGAAAATGACTTCCGGTTCAATTTGTTTCGACGTGTTTTGAACTATTTCTCAACATGTCTACTTGGTGGGAGCACAGAACTACCAGGTTATTTAAAATGGGTGGTGGTAACTTGCGGTGTGCTATTTCACACCCAAATGCTCTCGTGCGTATCTGTGACCCACAAATGCATGATTTAATAACCAGGGCAACTCGTTCCATTTTCCCATTCCGTTTGGAATTACTAGAAGAAGCAGCCAGCCTATTGGTCCAGAAGAACATGTGACCACTCGGTGAGTAACTTCAAGTCGGGTTTTGACTGTATTTCATCAATATTTATACAAAATTATGAATGGAGGGGGTGGTGTGATGTGTAACTGGTCACAGACCGACACCTAGTGGTCGGATTTTGAACTGGTGAGCGTTTTGTGTGCTTGGACCTCGGTCCAGTACCAGAGTTGGCATAGTTCAACAATAAGGCACCGGAAGTGACCTGCAGAACGGCGGGACAAAATGACTCCCACCAGTGTTTCGCACGTAAACCCGCCTATTAAAAAATAATAATAATTTGATAAAGTGTCTTTGGCACTGAATGAGTTAGTCGGTTACTTTCCGATAGAATTCAAGATGAATGGAATCATGAATTAACCAGATCCCTAAAACGCACACAGACGTTAGCATCTATGTATGTCTATGTTCATACAATCCTCCACTAATCAGATCAATGAGGACATGATTGATTACACCACAGTCGATCAATGAGGGCTGCAATCAGCCAAATGCATTTGTCTGCAGGTGATGTCTATGCACGCACACGGACACACACACACACACACGCACACAAAGACACACACACACAGACACAAAGACACACACACACACACTCAAACACAGACACAAACACACTCATACACACACACACAGACATACACAGACACACACACACGGAAAGACACGCACACATGCATAGATGCACGTGTGCGTGTCTAATGAATGCATGCACACATACGTGGACCCCCCAAAAAAAAACACTTTAAAATATGCTTAAGCGATCCAAATAAGCGTTCGATTTCTACTCACAATCACTTACTGTAGGTGTGTGTGTGTGTGTAGTTTGCGCGTGCATGTGTGTTGACATCTTACACAGTCAGCAGTAACTGTAGCAATTCCCATTCAATCACTTTGCTAGGACGAGCATACTAAAACTTAAGAGGCACACACACACACAGGACAGTTCACCTCAACACACTGTTTTCATTTGCGAGCGACAGGTTAGAGAGGTTGTAGGTTACGATGGCAAAGCATTAACATGTAATAACATGATTGTCTAACGCCACCGTTTGTCCGATAGGAAGGAAAACCGTCAGAGCTGTCAGTTCAAACTTCGGGCGTCGATTCGGTCTCCTAGATCCTTGATTTCTCCGTTCCGCTCCGGGATCAAGTCTTTGGTGGAGAGGGTTTCTTTCAGTTCTTTTAGTTGTGTTTCAATGTTTTTGAGCAGTCCGTCAGTGTTCTTAGTGGCTTTGCTGTTGGTGGTCGTGGCGGTGTTTTTGGCGATTTCGAGGAGTAGGGCTTCCGCCGCCTTGATGGTGGAGTGGCAGTCGTTGACCGTGGCAGCGACACTCCTTAGTGTGTCGCCCTCGCTGTTCCCGGTGAGGGCGCGAGAGGCGCTCGCTCCCGGGAGGTGGAGTTGTGAGAGGGACAGCCAGCCAAGTTCCGGGTCGCGTGTGCGCTTCTGCTGCGCCCTGGCTTTGATGTGGACGTACGCTCCGGCCACTGTGGCGGCGATGGTCAGGAGATGTCCACTTTCTACCCAAACCGCCGCGATGGCGGTCGCGTGATCACCTTTACGGTGGGCTGGTCCCCACCCCACCCTGAAAGTATGCAGGAGCCTTTAGACGGGCGTGGACAAGCAGGTGTGGACAGGCGGATGTGGACAGGTGGATGTGGACAGGTGGGTGTGGACAGGCAGCAGTACTACGGACAGAGGTAGAGCGCATACTTTTCATTCAGTACGGGGATACGTGCATCAACGCTGCGTCGAGCACAGATAGCAATTTCGGTACCTTGGACAGCGACACTCCGTGATGCATCGTGACCACGACGTGATGCGGTCTGTTTCCGCGGCCTAGTTGTGTGGTAGGCAGGTGATAAGGTCTGTCAATCCTGGGCGGGAGAATGAAATGATTAATCACAGCTGATTGAAATGATTATCAAATAATTGCCAATTTAATTCAATAATCGATGAAGATTGATTAATTGGTTGCAGTCTAAAGCCTACACACGGAGCGGAAGCGGATGGTGCTAGATGGATGGTTTTGTGTACTTTTTAGTGCCCTACGCAGTACTTTAAAATAAAACACAAAAGAAGAAGTGGACACAGAGCTGCATTCAGAGTCGCTGCAACACACACACACACACACACACACACTCCTTTATTATCTGACTCAACTCAGCAAGCCGTAGCTCACTGGACAACACAAAGGTTTCAAGTTCCCCCTCCCCCTGGGATGGTGTCAAGTTCCCCCTCCCCCTGGGTTGGCCTCAAGTTCTAGTTGCCGCTATCGTGGCTGGGTTCGTACACTATCGATGTTCAACTTCAACTTTGTCATTTCATGGTGTTTTTGTTCTCGCAGGCCAGATTGCTTGGGATCTTGGCTGTAGCTGAACATGCGGGCGAATTCGACAAAATTCTACAACTGGCAGACAGGTAACCTGTAACGTACTGGAGCTAGGCCGGTCCGATCGCAAATCACATTTTAGATTTCACTTAAATAAATTCAGTACATTATTGTGCAGATTTGATGTATCAATTCAGAACAGCAACACTAGCAATTGCTTTGATTTTGCTGGTTTGTTGTAAAATCATTGATTTAACCTTATCCCAAGATTAAGATTGGGTTTTCAGTGATCGAAAACACAATTTGTAAAAATATAAGAATAAATACACCATTTCTTCACAATATCAACAAAAAAAATCCTGACTGAAGTTTTCAGGTGTTTTCTCCCCCTCCTTTGGAAAATTGCTATCAAAATCTAAAATGAAGATTCAGGATTTGATTTTGTTTAGGTCTGACAAGGTTGATGTCAATGAACTGCTATGACTACTCACTGTTCAATGATTTCCTCAGGTTTCCAGGGTTTATTTTCCCTTGCCTGGGAGTCCACCCTGTGCAAGAGACGGACCCCACCTCACCGAGAAGTGCTACGCTCCAGGTGAAAATGACTTCTAATTCATGCATCCTCCAAAATACTGACATTGACAGCAGACACTCATTGTTAAGTGAGAATTGTGTCCCATATTCAGCCTCACCCTTGCTAAGACAAATTGTAATTGGTTTATTTTGCTACAAGATTGAAATAAAATGCAGATGATGAATCAGATTTTTCTGTGAACTAGGGTAATTCCTGTTAACTAGGATACATTTAATTATATCAATCCTCAAATCACTGATGCATGTGATTCCAAATGAGGCAATTTATGAAAATAATCTAAAATTTGTATTCCACATTTGTATTCGAGTTTTAACAAACATCAGTGCACATTTGTGAGAAGAGTTGAATCACATGTCTATGTTGCAGGATCTTGATGCAGCTTTGCCACTACTAGACAAGTACAAAGAGCAGATTGTGGCCATTGGAGAGGTGAGCCTGGTCTATACTGTACAATTTGTATAACAAATGTACAGTGTACAGTATGTCTAATTATTTAATCGTATTTTTGTTTTCTGTTTTCTGTCTTTTAAAAAGGAAAAAAAAGATAAATTCTGTATATCATGTTCGGCTTGTATTATGAAATATAAAAATGTTCACACAAAAAAATATTGAACATAAATATGAAGAAAACCATTAAAATACTATGGTAAAAATGAATTGTAAATCGTCAGTGCCAGGATAGGTAATTTGATTGTTGTGCATTCTTTGGCTATAAAGAACCAAATTGGACTATATATTCAAAGTTGACAAGATGATCTAATTGACTCATCGTTTCAATAATCGGAAACTGAATGGCTATTAAAATAATTAAAAGACTAGATATTCTGTGTTATTTAAAGTGGGCATATTACCAGGCTGCAGTGATCTACCTATTTGTCTATAGGTCGGACTGGATTTTTCGCCCAGGCTGGTGAGCAGCGAGGGAGCAAAGGATGCTCAGAAGGAGGTACTGATCCGACAGGTGGAAGTAGCCAAGAGACTGGGGCTACCACTGTGAGTGGAACAAATCAATTTTTATTAGGTCTGCAATTAAGAAAATGAACATCTTTGTGATATCAAAGATCAGTGAAAAACGCATCCTATACGCCCATGAATTTTGCAATAGCATGATGACAGCCATCTCTTTTTGTTTATAAAGTATCTTAATTGAAGGTGCAAATCCTTATTTTTTGGTTTAATAATGTGTGTTCCTTAATTCTGAATCGATACCAAATGAGTTTGGTGTATCCAAGTTTGACTATATATTGTAAAGTCATTGGTAGAAATTGTAAATTATTTTTGTAAAATTCCTAGTTGCCATTGTTTTACAATATAAACTATTTGAGCACTGCAGACCACCTGCAAATAGACATGAAAAGACATATTTTTAGAATATTCCTAGAAAGTAGAGATCCTTTTCTTTACACCGTGAGCTGTTGCCTTCATATATAATTTATGGAGAATACTCGTGGACCTGCACTCCTTAGTGCACATTCTTTTGCGTTAATATAGTTGGTGTGTGAAGTGTAAACATTATAATTTGGTAGGCATTCTGTGACAATTTAATTAAACATCTCGGTCAATCATGACCGATGTACTGGAGCATGCGACGTGCTGCTCCTTTTTAGATTTGATATTTTACAAATGCGTTTCATGTTTGGACCACTAAGTTTTAAATCATGTTGAACAGTGCAGTGTTACCCGATAGGTTTGGCACTGTTGCTCTAAACGACCTCAATAAACCCAAATCCTTCCTTGCTGTGTGTGTGTAGAAATGTCCATTCGAGGTCTGCAGGACGGCCAACTATTCATCTGTTAAAAGAACAAGGTATTATCAGGTTAACTTCTGTTCAGATGTTAAAAGAACAAGGTATTATCAGGTTAACTTTGTGTTATTTGCCATGAATGTAAGCAATGGAGCAATATATTAATACATGTAGGTATTTACTAATTCCCACACAATAAGGCACACAAACAATAGTGTGCCTTATAGTCCAGTGCACAGAGTTGTTAGTCTACCACCGTGCCATGCCAGTTGAGTAATGTCAGCATACAAAATTAATTACATTAAATTAGTTTATACTTGTGCATGACCGTCCACCTCATAGTGCAGTAAATACGGTTTATCCTTTAAAATGTATTTTCTGGCTTTAAATAGTCAGTTATCCTCAATGCCTAACATTGGGTGGGAACATTTGGCGTTATGTGCCTGCAAGTATTGAACAGTTATAAGTTGAGTCCATGATAAGTCTGTGGTTAAAATGAGCTCCTGTATGACTGGTCTGCAGGTGTAGAGAGCGCCCTTCTGCATGCGTTTGATGGAAAGCCGTCAGTGGCCATGGAAGGCGTGAAAGCTGGATATTACTTCTCCATCCCTCCGTCTATTGTGAGGAGTGAACAGGTAAAACATGACAAATAATTTAGTCCCATTTAAAAACACCACACACACACACACACACACACACACACATATATATATATATATATATATATATATATATAATATATCGTTCTGTTCCCCTCGCCGACACTTGCAAGGTCTTCCCCGATCTCTTGTCCCACTTTTGTGCCGCTTACGTCGGGAACCAAACAAATGTTCCCCTGCTCTGACATAGACCATTCTTGCTGGTTGGGGTGGACTTGGACTTGGTTCACTACTGGGATATTTAGATTGATGAACCTATTTAATGACACCATATTTAAGTCTTTTGCTGACCTTCAGTCAGAGTTATCTTTTCCATCTTCTCATCATAGACCATTTCTCCAGGGAGGGACTTTGTACGTAAACAGACCAGCTGTTTGTTCCCCTTCGATAACTCTTGACTCTGTCATTGACGCCATTTTTTTCTCTTCCCTTTAACAAAAACACATACTTTCTGTTATTTATTCCCTTCTCAACTTACTCCAGGAACTGCAAATGTGAGAGATAGGTGGGAGGCCGAGCTGGGCATAGACTGAAGAATATTGGGAAGATATTCTCTTAGCCGTACATTCACCCTCTATTTGTACCCTTATTCAGGCCATGATAGTATTTAGGTCTCACCTTACAGGGGGATCTCACGCATCTACCCTAATGTGGCGGACTGTTGTTTAAGTTGTGGACTATCGCCTGCCAACCTCGTTCATACATTTATAACGTGTCCTAGAATATGTCCACCGTGGGAAGGGGTATTTCAATATCTGCCTATAGCTTACTCTATCTCAATCTCCCGTGACCTATTACTCACCCTCTTTGATTGAACTTTGGTTTACCCCCTCCAAGTTGTCTGCCCTTCAACTCAGAATGTAACGAGTCTTGGGTTTCTCCACACTGTTAGTCAGACGTTGAATCCTGCTCAAATGGAAGGACCTCAGTGCCCCTCCTTTGACACTCTGGAAAAAAAGATCTATTTTCCTGTATTAGTCTTGAGGTTCTCTCTGCGTGCGCACTTGAGACTGACTGTAACTAGCCCAACAGACCCTTAAACTATGTCACTGTTGTGTATTTAATGTTGTTTTCTTGTTTTGCTGCTGGCTGCACAACAATTTGCCCTTCGGGAACAATAAAGTTTTCTTGACTTGACTTGAATCTTTCTCCACCCCATACTCCCTGGTGGTGTGCGGTTGTAGCTGTCCTTTTTTCCTTGTGACTAATCCCTTAATAATAAAACATTGTACCTGAAATGTTTTTTTTCCTGACTGGTCTTATGTTCCCACCAAGAAGCAGAAACTGGTGAAGCAGCTTCCTCTGGAACACATCTGCCTTGAAACTGACTCCCCAGCACTGGGCCCAGAGAAACAGGTCAGCATAAGATGACACTACACATCACACAACAACAGCCCGGGAACACAAACTACAGCCGAGACTGCATTTTCGTGTTTGAATTCCAGAAATGTTTATTTGGGGTGTGCTTTGGGAGTTTTGACAATGCACATTAACTGGAATGAATTTGGGAGTGTTCAGATTGAGAAGTTGTGTTTTCTATTCTCTAGGTAATATTATTGACACTATTCTTGGAATAAGTTCCAGTCTTAAAACGTATGGTAATGGTCTGTAGTGGACTTAGAATGTTCCACAATGCAGCACAAAAGTAGTGCACAGCAGTAGTCACTCACCAATCAATGAAACCCATAATGCATTGCGGTATGGCCAACAAAAGACATGGAAGTGAACAAAAACAGTACCTTGCCGACGCTCTGCGCTTCAGGTATATAATTAATATATGTAAATAAATGTGCTATCCACACGCAAGCAATAATGTAAATATGCAACACTGATGGCGTAAATTAACTATGCCAACTCTAGCGTCCGAAACAGCATTCTTTCCTGTTGAGGGTAGTACACAGTACATGTGTCAGATTAGTCTTATTTTCTTATGAGCATGTTTTTTATTTTGATTCATTTTAAGATTTACCCTGATGTACCTGGCAAAAGCGACAAGCTTCCCGGCTAGAGCCCGAGAGAGGTCAGGAAACTGAGACAAAGCCCAGTCCTGTCCCCGCGTCCGTCAGGGCTGTTTTGGTACACTAGATTAACTGCACGGGCCGACGCGTGTCTGTATCAATACCCAAAAGTGTCGGAGAGGGGTTCTGCAGGAGAGGGGTTCTGCAGGAGAGGGGTTCTGCAGGAGAGGGGTTCTGCAGGAGAGGGGTTCTGCAGCTACCAGCTACTGACAAACCTACTGGCAGCTCCCCACTGCCTGGTCACCATTATGAGATCAAGTAGGCCAGAATGGCCCACACCCGCACTATGCTGACTCACAAATATACAAATTTATATCTCGATACACATTTATATCGTGAAAAAACATTCACCCGAACTCCCATGCCCGTTTTTGTGCCTATAATTGAGAGGCTAACACATATGATAGTTTTTGCGTATAGTATCCAGAGGGTAGCTCCACACTGCAACATGTATGGGTCATACACAGTCCGGAACCTTTTTTCTACCAACTCACCATACCTAGAAGTATACATAGTCCAGAACATTTTTTCTACCAAATCTCCATACATACATATATACTTTTATATCATGAAAACATTTACCCTAACTCGCATGTCAGTTTTCGTGGTTAGCATTTAGTCACAGGACAGTTTTCGCGCATAGAATTTAGAGGGTAGCTCCTCAGTGCAACACGTATGGTTCATAGACGGGCCTGAACAGTTTCTCTTACCAAACTTCCATACAATGGCAGCCATTACAAGATTGTGCATGGGTCACAGTCTTGATGACATTTCTCTAGTCTCTCCAGTAAAACTGCTCAAGTCAATCAAGTTCAATTCAAGTCTGAGTCTTTGGATTAATGGGACTTGTCCTTTGTCCGACTTAAGTCGGATTCTAATCCAAGTCATGTGACTGAAGTCCCCACCTCTGCTATATAGTGACTACTTTACTATGTACACTAGTAGTGATTACTGGCCAAAGATTGTACGAAAATTGTTCCAAATCACAAGGGATTTGGGAAACAGCCCATTGTTATTGAGAGGTGTCCTTTTATTCACATCCAAATACACCGAACACACAGTTTTCTGTTTCAAACAAATAGTCATCTAAAGAAATTGATGACTCGTCGCTCATGCTAATCAAAAACTGTAGGTAATTTTTTCAACTAGGCCGAGATCGAGACTGATTGAAAGTCTTGATCTCCTTTTTCTTCTTTCTTCTCTCTTCTTTCCAGTCCTCCGTTAAAGGAGTTATGTAACCAATCCCAAATTACTGTCCTTAACTGGGAAATCAAGGTTGAAAGGTAGTTAGGTAAATAGCTGCTATATTCCTTAAATCTAATTCTAAAAATGAAATCACGTTTGTGAAGTGCCTTGAGGCAGCTTCGGCTGTGATTTTGGCGCTATATAAAAACCTGTCGAGTTGAGTTGATCTTGGTCGACTACTTTGAGTATGTGAAGTCTGTGGTTCACGTAGTTATGTGAATTCAGTAAGTAGTTGATCATAAATAATTATATGAATAATAATACTAATAATATTCTAATAAGAGGGTTGATGGTAAGTTCACAGATCACTGGAATCGTGGTGACAATGGTATTTTTGATGCAGGTCCGCAACGAGCCACAGAACATTGCTGTTTGTGCAGAGTACATCAGCAAGGTCAAAGGAGTGACGTTGGAGACTGTCATGGAGGTGACCACGCAGAACGCGCTAAGACTCTTCCCTAAGCTCAAGTCTGCCATGAAACTCTGAACGCAGAAGGAACTGAAACTTGACGGTGGCAATAGTGCACTCAACAGCAATGGCCGAGATTTCGGACACTAGAGTTGGCGCCGTCAAAATTATTATAAAATATAATTATAAAAAATATAATTATAAAATTCAACAATCATCAGAAAAAGTCGGAAGTGCTTTCATTTATAACAATTTGCCGCAGTCGGTCGCTAGTTACTCCCGCTGTGCCATTTTTTAAAAGTTTTGGTCATTTTTTTTAAAACGTCTCGCAATGCATTATGGGTTATATTGCTTCGTCTAGGGTACATCCGATGCTCACTACTTTTTGCGGTGCATTGTCGGATACTTTCAATGCACTATATAGGGTACATGGAGAATTCGGACACCCTTACAAAATGACGTGCGCCGCATATAGTGCACTATATGGGGGATAGGGAGTGATTTCGGACACAGCTACTGTGTTCCAAATCATTTTGTAAATTATTTTGTTTGTTTAAATTCTTTGTTAAAATACTGATTTGTAAATGAAAATTTGTATATTTTAATGGCCCATGACTAACTATTTCATTATGATTGCCATTCGTATCGGCAATATCCAGAAAAAAAACATGCTGGCTAATTTCAATAATTGTCACACAAAACAGTGATTAAAACTGACTTTCCGGGGGACAAAAAAGTATTTTTGGTCAAAACCAGCAATGCTACTCTAAGATGACACAAGTGTTCAATACCTGCTGCCCTGCTTCATAACTAAGTGATGTTAATAAAACACTACATCAGTATGTGTTTTTATTAGTTGTGTGATACTTGTGGGCTCCAGCATGCTGCTAAGCTACTCATCCCAGGTCTACTTTTATTGGCCTGCGGGAAATTACTTTAGCAAAGAAAACGCATAATTCCATATGGCATCTGCCAGGATTACCCAATTTAAGTTCTCTCCATTTCATTTTTGAAATAGTTTTCAAGTAATCAAATCTGATTTTTTCGGGCAAAATCAAGTTGCAAGTTGCCCCGCCCCCTAGTCTTGCATCCGTTAGTGCCCCTCCAGCGAGTGCGCCCTCCCCACCCCCGGAGAATCCCGTGGCTATCTCCAGACAATGACATTGATACTGAGGTGCAGGGACAGGACGTTTCGTCCCACCTGGGACTCCCTGGGGGACAATTTGTGGCGAGGGGACAAAAAGGAAAATCAGTCTAGGGACAGTGATTTTGAGGTCTCTGAGGCGTCGAGCAGTTTCCGTGGAAACGATGACACACTGGCGGAATTCCATAATGCTTCCTGAACTCTGGTGGTGGTTTTCATGAATTGCATTTGTCTCTTGTGACGTCATACGTCTCTCATGTTGTCATATGTCTCTCATGCTCTTAAATAAAGCTCATCTCATGGGTTCTGACTCAGAGTGATACTGTTACAGTGATACAAGTTATGGCCAGCATTGGTCAGACTCACTACTGTGTTGTGTCATAATGGGTGGCTGACCCTCTCAATAGGGCCATATTGGTGACAGTGCACGATTTGTTTTTACTTTCACTGTACTATAAAGTTTATCTTTTCGAAATATTTATTTCTGGCCTCTTTTATAGCGTGTCCTGTATATCCCACATCCGTTCTTAGATTTCAACTTAAAAAAAATATATAACATAATAACGAGAGAGAGAAAGAGAGAGACTCAAAAACTTTTTCCGACCGACACGCCTCCTCCATCTTCGTCACGCCTCCCCTCAAACCGATACCTTCGACACCTGCCCACGTGACCGGCGGCACGTGAATATCCCTTCCAACTCTCGCGATACTTGTGTCATTACTTTGCTACGGTGTGGAGCGGCGCGTCACGAGTGGTCGAACGATGAGTTGAATAATTGAATACGTTGACGCGATGGAAGACTGCGACTGTCTGGCGACCAGCGAGTGCACCGTCAGCGCGGCCTCCTGCCAGCTAGACACCGGAATAGACGTTCCTTACTCGGACTGGGACGTCATTTTCTCTGGTACAATCTACACGTTCATAAATATTTGAAAAATGAAATCGAGTAATTTAAAAATATATATATTGTCATCAAATCATTTGATTAAACTAAACTAACGAAACTAACCGTTAAAAATACAAATATTTTTTATTTTTGTTATTTGTTTTCTATTTCTTTTTACCAATTTAGTACCATTCCACTTATCTGCAATTCCACCCCTCCAGAACAAAACGAGTAAAAACAGTACTCGGCTCACTTTCAATATTCTGAACAAGCCATATCTAAACATAACAGTTTATAATATGACATATTCTGGAAAACGTTAACTTTTTGTGTTCTAAACATGTAATTTGTAATTTGTGTTCTGTAGTGACCCTACATATAGACAGGACAACAGTAGGCTGATCAGTAGGCTATCAGCCGCAATGTACGCCATTGGGGCTGGCTTGGTGACTGGTCATTGTGATGTCACCTTCCAGCAGGTTCTGTGTATAATATACATAAGGAGAAGCCCACGGGCCATTCTCCTTCTTTGCTGATTCCGGGCCTGAAATAAAGACATCGCAAGAGCAACTTGGAGGTTTCCCGTCGCCCATTCTTCCCTCACCTTACGGCGGTTCTGCGACATCTAAACTGGTGACCCTCTAGGACTTCTTCTGGTTTTCGCCGGGAGAAAGAAAACGCAACCAGGGCCCGGCCGGTCCCCGGCTGGATGGTGCCACATGCCGACTACAGCCACGCGCCTTGGCCAGCGGACATCGGCGAGTTGGTGCCATCCGGAGTTACACCATCTCTATATGGAGCCTGGTGCAGCGTCCCCATTGCTAGGACGCAGCGGGAGGAATTTCGCCTCCTTTCCAAAAAAAGGGCAGACACGACTCAAGATTGTCGGTGCTGCAACTTATCCACGCGCCTGGGTCGCCAAGAGAGCAGACCGCATCGTGCCTCATAACCAGTTATTCAAGGGGACCTCGAGCTGCGAGCCTCCGCTGTTAAGACACAGCAGGGTGAATAAAGGGGACCTCGAGCCGCGACCCTCCGCTGTTAAGACACAGTGGGGTGGACAAAGGGGACCTCGAGCCGTGACCCTCCGCTGTTAAGACACAGTGGGGTGGACAAAGGGGACCTCGAGCCGCGACCCTCCGCTGTTAAGACACAGTGGGGTGGACAAAGGGGACCTCGAGCCGTGACCCTCCGCTGTTAAGACACAGTGGGGTGGACAAAGGGGACCTCGAGCCGTGACCCTCCGCTGTTAAGACACAGTGGGGTGGACAAAGGGGACCTCGAGTCGCGACTCTCTGCTGTTAAGACACAGCGGGGTGGACAAAGGGGACCTCGAGTCGCGACTCTCCGCTGTTAAGACACAGCAGGGTGAATAAAGGGGACCTCGAGTCGCGACTCTCCGCTGTTAAGACACAGTGGGGTGGACAAAGGGGACCTCGAGCTGCGAGCCTCCGCTGTTAAGACACAGCAGGGTGGACAAAGGGGACCTCGAGCCGTGAGCCTCCGCTGTTAAGACACAGCAGGGTGAATAAAGGGGAC
>OMKY01099533.1:7340-32682 GCA_900302395.1 Bregmaceros cantori | reverse complement strand
GGTGTGTGTGTTTGTGTGTGTGTGTTTATGTGTGTGTGTGTGTGTGTGAGTTTGTGTGTGTGTGTGTGTGTGTGTGTGTGTGTGTGTGTGTGGGTGTGTGTGTGTATGTGTGTGTGTGTGTGTGTGTGTGTGTGTGTGTGTGTGTGAGAGAGAGTGAGGATGTGAGAGTTTTAAATTGGCGGAGTGAGTGTGTACGTGTAGTGCTGTAGTCACATGTGTCCATCTATGTTCTTGTGTGTGTGTGTTTGTGTGTTCGTGTGTTAGTGTGTGTGTGTTTGTGTGTGTGTGTGTGTGTGTGGCCAAACTAGCCATACATGTACTGGTGTCACCATTTCTTTGCTTTGGTGAGCTTTTCCTATTGAACCTGTCTGACCTCAATTTAAAGGCAGGCTCGCAAACACATGCACACACCCATACACGCACGCACACACACACACACACACACACACACACACACACACACACACACAGAAACAAACATGACCTTCTATGCCTTTTGTGAAGAACTCCACATCATACAAATCTGTAGGCAAAATACCTGCATACGGACAGGAAGACACACACACACACACATGCAGGAGACACTGGAGCTAAAACTTCAGATGAATAAAACATGTAACACTAAGATACTATGTTGGTGTGTGTTTGCGTAACTCTGTGTTTGTGTGCATTTTTGTGTGTGTTCCTATGTGCATGCTTGTGAATCTGTCTATTTGCGTGCGCAGTGTTTTTGGATATATGAACAACTTTGTGTTTGTGTTGTGTGTTTTATATGCTTGTCTATGTGTGTGTGTGTGTGTGTGTGTGTGTGTGTGTGTGTGTGTGTGTGTGTGTGTTTTTGTATACGTGAGTGTCTGTGTACTGTGTCAACAAGTGTGTTTGTTTTGGTTGTATTTACGGTACAGACCAATTTTGGCCACACCTTCTCATTCAAAAAGTCTTTATTTTCATGAAATTGTAGATTTACAGCGAAGGCATCAAGACTATGAACATTATATACCTATAAAAAAAGTGTGAAACGTGCTGCCCAGTAGCTCAGTTGGTTAGGCAGAGTGCTGGAAAGCACACATATGCCTCAATGGCGCGGTGAGTCGGTGGGTCGAACCTCGCCTTTGATTATTGCTTTGCTCACTTTTGGCATTCTTTTCTATTTTTCAAATAGTTACTTGAGTAAAAGTAAAAAAGTATTCCACAGAAAAGTTACTTAAGTAGCGAAAGTACTGAGTAACCTTCAGTTTAAAAAATGAATAAAAAAAAAAAAATGATCGCCCGAGGGAGAGAGAGAGAGAGCCTGCGAGAGAGACAGAGACCAAGTGGGAGAGAGAGTGAGCGAGAGACACCAAGAGAGAGAGAGAGCGAGCGAGAGAGAGAGCGCCCGAGAGAGAGATCAACATATGTGCCAACAGTTCCCAACGGGTGTTGCTAAAGGCAGAGTTAATGTACCGAGTACTTTTTACTGACATCCCAGTAAAAAGTAGTTTTTTTCACCTCAAATTTACTTGAGTAAAAGTAGAAAGTAACTTGTGACAAATGTACTCCAAAAGTAAAAAAGTACTCAAAAAAATTGTAACTGAGTAAATGTAATGCGTTACTGCCCATCTCTGCCCGGCGGTCACTTCAAAGTACCACCTTGATTGGGTTCAGGTCCGGTGACTGTGGAAGCCCCGTCATCTGGCGAAACACTCCATAAGCCGTTACGTAGACTGAAGGTGCATTTAGGATCATTGCCTGTAGAAATACATTATTTTAAAAATGCAAAGTGGTTGGAATAGCAAGATGATGTGGTAGCTATGCTGGTTCATTATTCCTTCAATTCAATTCGTAAATCCCAAACCGTGTCACCAGCGAAGCACCCCCCACACCATCACACCTCCTGCTCCATGCTTCACAGTAGGAACCAGGCACGTGCAGTCCATACTGCCTCACAGCTAGAAGGTCCTGGATGTTTGGAGTTTACATGTTCCGTGTCTGCGTGGGTTTCCTCTGGGCACTCCGGTTTCCCACCTCAGATTACCACAGATTGCCACTGGTCAAATATCCATTTAATGTGTTCTTTAGTCTTTTTCTTGTTCCCCTAGCTGCTAGGTGTCGAATCTGAGCTGCTGTTGATCTGTGATTGGATGAATTTATCCTCCACAGCAGAGGAGATTCTTGCTTCTCGAGAGAGAGAGATTTTCTGGAGAGACTTTTTTCCCCAATATTCCGGACTGACTGACCTTCTACCGAATATGTAAATGTGTGTGTGAAGCAGGGCTTTGAACCGGTTCAATGAAAGAAAACGAAAACCGGGAACTTTTAGTATTTTCCAGGGATCAGAAACGAAACCGGAAACGTTAATTTTTTTATGTTCCGGAACAGGAACACTTATTTAAAAATAACGGTAACCGGTTAATACCGGTTTTATTTTGTTCCTCAAAGGAGTGCACTTTGGGATAACTTCTACAATAAAACAAGAGTATTTATAAAATCTACGATGCAGCAGTGAAGTAGGAATCGTTGCGGGACTCTCTGCAGCGTGTTGTTGTGGGTTCGCCCCGACACGCAATGAGACCCCGACTGTAGAGCGCTACCAGCGGGTCTCTGTAGCGAGTCGCTTTGGGTTCGCCGCAACAAATATTACATAGCATTAAACAGTTGACAGGAACGAAATTAACCGTTCCGGGAACAATATTTTTTTGTTCTAACCGGTTCGGGAACGTCAATTTATTGGTGGAACTCATAACCGGAAACGTTATAATTCTGTTTCTGTTCGGAACGAAACGTTAGGGAAAAAATATTGGTTCAAAGCCCTGGTGTGAAGTGTGTGAGTGTGTGTGTGTTTGTTTACTTATGTGTCTGTGAATGTGTAAGTGAGTGTGCATGTGTGTCTGTCAATCTGTGAGTGAGTGTATGGGTCTCTGACTATGTATGTGACTGTGCGTATCTTGCTGTGATAACAGTGGAACATGTAGACTCTCTCATGGACAAATGTTGAGTCTGATGGAGGCCATACGTGACAACCTTTAATCTGATTTTATTACTTAAATGTACGTCTATTATCCGTAGGGACCGGCTCATCTAGCCAAGATTGAGACTGATTGAAAATCTCAATCTCCTCTTTCCTCCAGTCCTCTGTTAAAGGAGTACTGTTAATCAACCAAAATTAACTAACATCAACAACAAAAAATTCCAAAGCAGTAGTTATTTCTTCAACTATTTTTGTTTTTTGGCGCTATATAAAAATCTGTTGAGTTGAGTGAGTTGCATGCGGTGCGTGGACGATTGGTTCTGGCTTGCCACGCTTTTTGGTTTGCACATAAAGAAACGCCCTGCGCTATTTTTTTGCCTTTTGGATCAAACAAGTTAATTAGAGGAATAGATCTAATATTAATCTATTGAACACACGAGCACATTAATCTTAATAGGAATGTAACAGCGTCCTGTGTCCCCAGACGGCCGGCCTGTGGTCGCTGACCCACACCACATCATCATTGAGGACCCTGACGGTTCGTGCACGCTCATCCTTGATAACATGACGGCCGGCGACTCTGGACAGTACATGTGCTTCGCCAGCAGCACCGCCGGCAACGCCAGCAGCCTGGGAAAGGTCACCGTTCAAGGTCAGCACTGTTTGTTTCTATCTGTCAATTTAAGAGAAAATCTGCCATTCACTATCATGACAATGTTACATCTGTTCCTTTCTGCAGTGCCTCCTCGCTTTGTCAACAAGTTGAGGAATGCCTTGTTTATTCCTGGTGAAGACTCGCAGTTCACCTGCATGATCCAGAGCGCCCCCACACCCAAGATCAGGTACTACATCTTGGACTCACACTGTTGTTCCCATAGTGCTCATGAAGTACCTGGAATTGTCATAGCATTTTTATAGGATTTTACTGATCATGGCAAATTAAAAAATATATTTTATATTAATTTTTCATATTATTTTCAAGAACCTTTTGGGTGTTTGAAACCATAGACAAATAGGAATTAGTTACCTACCTTAATAGCGCCTTTTCCAAAAACACTCTGTGACCTTATAGTCATATATCTGCAAGCTGCAGTGCTAATGAATTTTCCGTGGATGCATGGAGATTCCCGCGATTCAACAGTAGATAGCACTGTTCATCCGCATTTCCTCGTCATTATTTTTTTTTCGATTGGATGTGATAATTCAGTGTGTGAAATTGTCGAAATGAATTGTGTGATTCTTAGATGGGTGGGCCTAGCTCAAAAGAGGGGGAGCACAGGCCCCCTCGTCTATGCCCCAGGTACAGACCACTACATTCACGGCATGTGTGTGTGTATGTGTGTGTGTGTGTGTGTGTGTAGGTGGTTCAAGGACGGCCGTCTGCTAAATGACCAGGAGAAATATCAGACATACAGTGAAGCACGCAGTGGGGTCCTGGTGCTAGTTATTAAGAACCCTACGGAGAGAGACCTCGGACACTACGAGTGTGAGGTAGGAGACATCATGTGGTCTGTGCACTTAGTGGAACTGGCCGTCATGTGACCTGCGCGTTACGCCACGCGATAACTTTGACTTCAGTGGCGTCTTTGTCTACGCAGGAAACAGACATTAGTGTCACTGCTTACTCAGATTGTCCCTTAAGGCGTACTAACGACACCTTGCTGGTCGACATTTTTTTAGCCAGTTAAGTATAGTTAGGGCTGCAAGCCTGCAACTAACGATTATTTTGATCATCGATTAATCGCCCATTTTTACTGATGATTAATCGATTTTTAGCATGATATATTATTAAAAGTTTGTATCATTAATATAACTTTTTCGCTATCTCCACTCATTGCTAACATTTCCATTTTGTAGTATTAGCATTCTAAATTCTAACATATTGGGTTTCCACCCAAGCTTACGTGTTGCCTTTATTGTATTGGGGCCATGACACTGGGAATGGTGGCTGACATTGGGAGCAACATATATTTAACACGTTTCAGCGGTGGATGGGCTGAGCAAGGAAACAATTAATCACTGCCGATTAATTGATTATCAAATGAGTTGGCTGTTATTTCATCGATTATCATCGATTATTGAAATAACCGCCAACTAATTTGATAATCGATTAATCGGTTGAAAAATCGGTTGCAGCTCTGGAGTATATTATGTATAAGTATATTAGCTACTTACTTACAATAATATTGAACTCCTTAACTGCACTTAATCTACTATCCACAACACTGCTCTACTGTGATGGTAGAGATCAGTGCTTACTTTGTCCTGGAGCGCTGGGGACGAGTAGCTCCCCCCAGCTCAAGATCAGCTGGGGGAGCGCATGTCAGAGGTGGGGGAGCGGCCATCAGAGGTGGGGGAGCTAGCTCCCCCTTGCTCCCCCTCAAATTAAGCACTGGTAGAGATTAGGGAAAGGTGAGTTGGGTCACAGCCATGTGACGATTAAAGTGAAAGTGAAAGTGATGGTTTTACAAACACATTTGTTAACCACACCCAGGAGTTGAATAAACTGCCACAGCAGCGTTGACAGACACATGGATGATTCAGCCTTGATTTTCATTGTGAGAAACATCCATGGAACAAGCATGCTTGGTTCTGGAGGTTTTTGGTGACATCTTTAAAGAATGTATGAAATGAAAACACATATGTTTGGCTAGCACATTTATCCTTTAGTAGTTTAGTTAATCAGAATATCTTTTTAGCTTAGTTAATTTTCAAGCATCATTTTCCATTTTAGAGAAAGGGACCCCGTCATCAGCATCATTTGATGGGAAGATTTAGACCGTTGGCTTTAAGTTTCTGTCCCAATTTCTGGGCCTAATAATGATTGACTGAAATGGTTTGAATTGAAAGTGTTTTGATGATTCCTAGCTGTACATTTGATGATCCACGCGTCTCTGGATGATACTTATTACCTGTTGGGGGTTTGTTGTTTGGTTGGTTGCCATGTGTGTGAAAGATGTCCATGTGTCATTGTGGCTAACACGACCGTCGTAATGTTTGCTCCGTGTGGCAGCTGTCCAACCGCCTGGGGAACTCCAAGAGTGGCGCTGACCTGGTTGTTCCAAGCGTCGCCACCCGTGCGGGGGCGCAAGCAGTCGCCATTGAAGGTATGACGACACAGACAGACCGAGGAGGAGGTGGAGACTGTGGTGGGTAAGGTCTAGGATCCGTTAGAATTGTTTCCCTTAACTGATGAGGCTCTGCACTCCAACGCCCGACTCCAATGACAGGGTGGGCGCATAGAACCATGGTAAGTGCAATAAGGTTCGAGCCTTGCAATAATTCGAGTAGGATCACTAGCCAATCAGAATCAAGGAAACAAACGATTTTTCTTTGCCATATTCGCCAGACCAATATTAAATTAATCTGTTGAAACTGTCAGATTATCACGGCTCTGCTGTTTGGTTTTAATAACCTACAGAAAAACACCTGTGCTGAGTCTGCAATAGCAATAGTCGAACAGTGTGAGCCCGTGAGCTGTGAAAGTGAAAGTAAGTGAAGTGACTGAACATTTCACTGAAAATGCATCCAAATAGACAGGACTTTGCTATTGTACATGTCGTTGGCAATGGTATATATCAGCCGTGAGACGGTGTACTGCTCATTGTTTGCGTGTTGTAGATGACATTGCAGACTTCTGCTAAATAAACAATTGTCCTTGATTATTTTAGTCTTAATGTAAAAAGAAGAATAATCTATTACTCAACACCCCCACAAGACATCGTCCTTTCAAATCATCCAATTTCCCTCCTCACATGCTCCTGTTTTCTTCAGCCACCGCCCTCCCTTTTATTCTGATAGATTTTGATGTCTAGTTTTGGCCTATGCTACTGCATAGTAGCATAGGCCAACTTTTTCTCTGCAACTTTATAACCAGTATTTCTCCGTAGCTCTGCTGCTTTCATGAAATTCCCTGGAAAGTTGCATTTATCAAGTCATAAGGTTCTGCATATATTTAATTGCCAATAAATAAATAAAGGTGTATGACATGGGTTATCTGATTCAATTCATGGCTATGTGTATTTCTATTTGTGTTAATGCTCATACTATTTTAACTTCTACCCATAGTTACGGAGCAAGAGACTAAACTGCCAAAGAAAACCATCATCATGTAAGACATGTGCATGGCTTGATGTTTGCTGTCTGCTGTACAGGGTGCTGGTCACATAGTCATAGTCAACTTAATGTACAGAACTCAACACTATCATAGTTCACCATAGTGGTTCATAGAAAAATGAGGAAAGATCAAGAGGCAAGAAATTGAGAGAAATGGCTCGGCCTTGTGCATGAATGGGCATTTGTGTGCCGATGTGCTTGTACCTCACCATCCAGTTACTGAGATTCTACTGCCGCTATCTAGTAAAGGGTGCTTTATAATGCAGAATAAATGCCATAAGTAATTTCAGTAATAAGTTACTTTAAGCAATAATCAGTAATAAATAACAGCTCATCTGTGTGTGTACACACGCACACAAACACACAAACAAACACACAAACAAACACACAAACAAACACACACACAAACACACACAAGTTAAATGAACAAGTATTCAAAACAGAGGAAATGCTACCGTCTTATGGAGATGTTTGTGTGTATGTGTGTGTGTGTGTTTGTCTGTGTGATACATATAACACTGTTTCTCTAACTTGGGTGTACACTATGTGTCAAACCCTCTGCGGACAATTGAGGATTTATGGTGTTTATTAATCTGCTACTGGACACAGCACAATGCGATGTACCCCGCCACCACACACACACACAGCACGTGCTCATTAACAAGGGTGTGTGCTGCTATTAACGGAACTGTGCAACCTTCGCAAAAGCATGCGCCTCCTACGCAAGAAACGCTCTGAAGGGCCCTCGGCTCCCACTCTCCCCTCATTGACGTGTTCGCACCGTCCCCACAGAGAGGAGACCATCACCACGGTTGTGAAAAACACGCGCTCCAAGCGACACAAGTCCCCCGGTGGGTACCTCCGTTCTGAAGCCTCGACTCCAGAGGTGTCTGCGTCTCGGCAGAGAAGGATGCCGACCGCTCGGAAGACCACCATGCCCACAGTGTACGTCACGGAGCACCCAGGGGCCGCCGCGGCAGTCGCCCCTGCAGCACCCCGCTGGGTCGAGGTGGAGGAAATAATCGAGTACAAAGTCAGCAAGTCGCCACGTCTCTCCCGCCGCAGGGGCGTCTCGCCCGCCGGCTCAGAGAGGTCGGTCGGCTCGCTCGGCATGGGCGCTAGAACCCGCCGCGCGGGGCATGACCACCTCAACGCCAACAATTCCAACAACAACTCTCTAGAGGAGCAGCCGCAGCCAGAGGTGGATGAGAATCTATTTGAAGGCGACCAGGACGCCGTGGTCCTCGACGAAGAGCCTGAGGTGGTGTGTCCGAGTCTGGATGGGTGTCGCGTTCTGGCACTCGAAGACCTGGAGGATTACGTCCCTCGGGAAGGGGAGCGTTACGGCTCCAGCTCCTATGAGGAGGAGAGGCCCTGTGAGGTATCGGTGCTCCAGACGGAGGTCGGTGGAGCCGCCGTGGGCCAGCCGGTGCTGGTCAACGTGGGCAGACCGCCCATCACCTCTGGCCCATCTGCTGGCAGGCGGGGAGGGTTCTTTAGCCGTTTCAGGGAGCATTTCTTCCCTTCCTCCCACGCCTCGCATTCCCGACGCTCAGCCGAGAGAGATGTCCCGATCCTCGTGAGCTCCGCACCACGGGTCGAGGTGAAACCATCCTACTGTTGCGAGCTGCAACGCGAGGGGGGTGGCCAGCAAAGCTACAAGACGCGGGTGACCGCCCAGACCTATGGCTACACATCAGTCGGCAACCCGGTCACCCTGCAGTTTGGTAAACAGGCCCATCAGTGATGCTGTTCTGCACTGCGTGCACGGACATGGGGTGGATGGGGCTATCGGTCTGAACTTTGTGACGTGTTTTGTGTGAATCCACAATATTCACATTTGTGAGTAATAATTTATGTGTATCAACCCGCTTTTAACCAAGCTGAGGTTTAAGAAATCCATTTTCTGACTATTCTTGACATTCAAAAATGCTTTGCAAATTTCACATTCATCAACAAAACCGGTGTAGTCTTAAAGTGAATCGGAGGTCAATATGCAATGAGTGAACACAATGGATTCCACATTCCATCAACCACTTTTCTCCAAGAAGCCGGGAGCCTTTAATAGCTACGGGCTACTAAGTCTACTAGTGGAGTGTGTCTATACCAACTATACTTACAGCGTTCTGCTCCCTACCGCGCTGTTCTTCCAATGCGAAATCCTAATGGTCACAGACTGTGTAACTATCGTGATCTTGTCTTGTTGTTAATGAAGACTCCTAAATATATCACCACCAGACATTTCTGCCTGGATCACTAGCGTCGAGCTACGAATTGTTTGGCTGTTTATTTTTAACTGGTGTAAAACATGTTTGATTGGTTAGCTGCATTTGATGCAATCAATGCAACATCAGAATTATTTCATAATATGGAATATACTTTGTACAAATGTATCCACCGTCCCAGTTTGTGTGAAAACTTGAGGGGGTTAAGATCCAAGACGCACCTATGATTATATGCATTGTTTTTAGACAATGCTATGTCTATTACATGACTAAGTCGTTAGGTATGCACTTCTTTGTCACAAAACCAATCAATTACGCTAAACGTCTTTCCTAATGGCATCTAAAGAGAGAGACGAATCGTCGGCTACACTAAACTGTTAGTAGTGAATGAATATTACTTTCGGTGTCAGCACCTTCTGATGTATTCTAATGCACGCTTATTATTGGCAACAGTTATTGAAAAAATAATGTGCGTTATCATACTTGACATAATCAATACGAAAAAAGTTGACTTTGAAAATTGTGTTTGGTATACATAACTTTCTGTATACATAACGTGTTTGTTATGTTTGTATATTGATATACGTTATATACAACTAGATGACCTATCTGTTACATTTCATACTGCACAACTGAAACAAATTGAGAAACGCAGTCAATAAAACAAATAGAATAAGAGAAGAACTTCACTTTGAGTTTTCAGTGAATGAAAGAACCTTAGTTCACAGTTAGTATAGAATAGGAAATATTTTTAATCTTTTATCACTTGACGAGGCTCATGGCATGAGGCTAGACAGTGCTGGCATGCATTTGCTTTTGGCGGGTAATGTTCCACATTTTACTTTACTAAGCGGTGGAGTACTATTCATACAAATATTTATTTTAGTATTCAAAGAATCTAGTGCTTTACTTGGCACAGAAGCAGTCTATGACTGGCTTATTAGCATGTTTAGTCATATTATTGTGGATATGTAGATGTGGTACATGATAGATTTTGTGTAATAAGTTGATAATCAACTTGTTACCTCCTTTTACCTGTTACTGTACTTGGTACTGCATATGTTGCGGGTTTGGAAGTGGTGCGAGAGATGTTGAGTGAAGTCAATAAATTCATTCAAACCAACAACTGAATATTGTATTTATTATTGTGTTCAGCTACCCACACACACACACACAATATGCTTGATTGTCCTAATGTGGGACACCTAAGTGCCAGTGGCTCTAGCTACTCCCTAAATTAATGTCAGTGAAACTATGGCAAAAGCAAACTATGGTAATGTGTCTAACATTAAGCTCAACTGTTCAACACTAAATTTCACTGTACCGCATTAGGAAGTGTGGAAGGAAAATCCTTCCATATGCCACAATCGTGGATATTATGCCATAAGCTCATACAATTTGGAGTGCTGGCCTGTGAATTTGCACGTCTTCCCCCATGCTGGGGGAAGTCTGGACACATAGACCAGCCTTGATCCATTGTCATACAACCAAGCCTCATCGGAGTCACACCTACGGTGAACACCTGGACATCCTGCCAAAAGGTCGCAAGTTAATGGCATTAACATATCCCCTCCTTACGGAGTCGACCGTCTGGCTGAAGATCACACCTTCCTCCCACAATGTGTATATAATCGAACTCCCCCAGTCATTCTGGGCCATTTGTTTCACCTGCAGAAGCTTTGGCCCAGAAGGATAAACTTAGTTTATCCTTCTGTGATATCGTTTATTATTTTGTTGTTACTGGAAATAAACCGTTAACCCATTGGATTAAATTATTCAGTGTCTGGACATTCTAATTCCAATGAACTCGATATGTGATACTCTTACTTAAATGTGTTTATGTTGCCACGCTCGGTGTAATAATTTGATGCATCCTGACTGATAAGTTAAAACACATTCTAAGAGTATTTTTTCCCTCCACAGAATGTTACAAAAAAAACGGTCCACATTAGGGCAATCCATCCTACATATAAAAGTAGAAATGTATTAAATGTATAATTTGATGATCATTCATTTCATAGGTTGATTAATCATTAACCTTTTTTGGACTGAAGTATAAAGAACTTACCCTTGGGCCTAGCTTAATAGCTTTATATTACTCCTTTTCACCCATAACATGTATAAACAAGGCAACAAAAAAACGAGGCCCATGCAATCGCCCCGACTGCTAAAGGTGTATACCCTAAAAAAGAGCAATTTTTTGATCAAATAAAAAACAATAATTCAGCCATCTTGAAAGTGTCGGCCTCCAAAATCTAATCAGTTTGTGAATCTACTCTAGAGCATCAACACTGCGAATCTGGGACAAATCCATCCGTTCAAAGGTTATCGTGTTAAAACGAGAGATCTGCCGCCGCGGCGCGCGCGATACCATTACTCCCCCGCCGCTCTGCGCTTCGGGGATACAATAATGCAGGCCTGAGAACAGAGGCGGGGCTAGAACACAAGGTGCCACACTTTGTTTCTGCTTAATGCAAACATCTGATGGTGTTGAAAACTGAAAAATATAGTCAACCAATAAGGTCCTCGCTCACCTTCTACGCTGCAGGACAAATACAAGCCCCAGATACCCTATGGACTACAATTAGCAATCCACACAGTGATTTGGAGTATAGATTCTTTATTAATCCCGGTAGACACCTCTGTACATCTCAGCATGACGAATAAAAGCACCATTTAAATCAGCTGGTTACATGTGAGCAAAGTGCAAGCCACTTGGGATAATAGCTCTGATAAAACATCTTTAGGATCATAGGAGTTATAAAAGGGTTAAAACATCTGCCAGCGCTCCGAAGGACCAGCATGCCAGGAAGTCAAGGGATCCAGCATGTCAAAGTGTCAGTGTGTCTTGTAGCAACAGCTGTTCTGTGTAAACAATGTCTCTTCTACAACGTTTACGAAGGGATTTCAAAATTGAGCCGCGTTGAAAGCCGACGCTCGTCGTCTGTCGGGAGGCGCCACGTGGAGGTTATTTGTGTATCAAACAGGCCATTGAATTATCGGCAACATGACCACACCCATACCAGTCATTGAATTTCTCTGTAGTAGCAGTAGACAGCACATTGCCAATTGGAGGTTGCGTCGGATACGGGTGAGGGATGTGCCAGGTCCGACATTTTGACACACTTATGGCAAAAGTATCAATGCAGGGTGAATTGTCCTAATGTGGGGCATTTAAGCTGCAGTGGATCTGGCTCCTCCCTAAACCAATGAATGTCAGTGAAACTATAGTGAAAGGGAACTATGGTGATGTGTCTAACATCAAGTTCAACACTAAGTTTCATTGGCCCACGCTAGGTCAATCCACCCTACTCTTAATGAGTAGGGTGTGATCAAGTGTGACCGTTACTCCAACATTAAAACAAAACAAAAAATACTACCCAATCAAGTGGACGGTTGAGTCAATATTTGTGTAAAGCCATTGTCAAAACTTCATGAATGACTTACACCTTCACTGTTCAACGACAGAATGAACATTAAACATTGAAATATTTTAACTTTCATTGCTGGGGAACGCGAGATCTGTCATCTACACCCACACCCAAGAGTACGGGAAGGACATAGTTACATCACATTTCACGTTTGATGTGTACAGTTTTTCAGTGGTTGTTTTCTCAGTGGTCGAATCCAGATCATTTGAACAACTCCACCATGATTTCTGGGTATCATTTCAATAAACAGGAATGACATCTGCCTTTACCTATGGTGACCACCATCAGGTTGAGTGAGGTCATAGTTGATATGATCTATGGTAGCTTTGGAATGTTTCTATTGTAAATCAGTAAATCAGTGAATTTGACAAGTATTTACATATTCATTAGGTAACGTACAGAGAGCTGAACACAGCTAGTCTTTCTCACCACTTGAAAATCAATGTACACACTCACCAGAACTATTGAATAGGAGCAAATGTTAAAATAATATTCTACTTCCAAGAGGACATAGAGCTTTTCAATTCCATATTAATATTTTTTCTCTGTTCTGGATAGTTCTGTAGCTACCAAGTGTAGACATTTATTGGGTTGAACTAATCTTGAATTTTTAAAACAACCAGCCTAGGAGATGTTGTAGAGTATGCAAGAATAACATTGGGAGTGCTGTTCAACTTATTCTTTTTGTTGAGTAGGTCTGGGCCACAGATTCCTGTACGGTCCAATATGGTCCATGTACGCACCATATTGAGGACACAATTACGTTAGTGTGGACCCCCATGGTCCCTTTCCGACACTATATTTCTTCATTGTCTCCTTTGAACCAGTCTCTGGTTCAAATGTTTGTTTTCATCCAATAACAACTTGATCATTTGTAAGTGAAAACTCTGCCTTAATTCGTAAACCCACTCCCCGAACATATCAGTAATATACTTGATGAAAATAACGTATGGAAATTAGTGCTTGTTGTAAGTCAGTGCTGGGCATTCCTGAAGGCAGAGCGATTCAAACTGTAATAGAGAAAAGTGAAAGGCTGTTTAACATTATATTCCCAGCAGCCAGTGGCAGCCAAATAGGGTGAATGCCCCATGTTCCGAAATCCGTCTCTTCCGAAATCCCTATTTTCAGAAAAGTTACGGGTCATTAGAGATTAGGGTAGGGGTTAACCCGTAAACCTACTGTGACTAAACGCCCCTGAACATCAGGATTTTGGAAGATACGAATTCCAGAGCATAGGGTACAAACCCCCCAAAAAGAAGGCGATAGATAATTCCAAGAGTTGCTTGACAACTCTATGGCTGTGTCTCATATGGGGCACTTGCGCACTTCAGGCACTATTTTTCAGTCCGTAGGGCGCTCTTCTATCTTTCAATGCACAGACACAAGTGCAGCAGAAGAGATATGGCCTAGCTTTAATTGGCCATTTCCAATGAACTTCACTTTTTTGCCTTTCAATATCGTGCAACTCAAGAGAACATGCGAGAATCATATTTTGTAGTTCAGGAGTCTTGTTAAGAAGTTGACATGGTGTGACTTTAGTTTCTGTAAACAGACAAGAAAGATTTTTCGAGAGTCTAAATGTATATATATTGTGTTGCAGCTATAGTCATGTAGTAGCATATATCAAATTTAAGTTGAGATTCTTCTTCAACTTCTACTTCTGCATTCTTCGGCTATATGTTGGTCATGAAGAGCAAAAAAGTGAAATTGCAATGGACATCGGTCGCAATCTGGGAATCATCCAGGGTTTGTTTTCGGACTCGTCTGTTGATCGCTTCCCAAAGCGTTGACAAAACAGTTAAAGTAACAGGTCAGGATACACACTGTATGTGCGTGGTCCACGTTCAACTCGCCCCAGCAATAGTGTTAGAGCACACATGAGCATCAATGACAAACTTGTTACACATGATCACTTCAAATAAATACTTGCAATCCAATAATATCTTCATCGCCGCTAACATCAGTGTGTCACTGTACAAAACAATACTTAAAAAAAAAAAAAGACCAAAAAAAACAAACACCAAATTTCATGTGCCTAGTAAACAAGGTTCCACGTATAAAATAAATGCCAAGTGAGCATGTCTTACATGTTAGAAAAATTAGATGCCGTTTAAGGAGCACAACTTTGTGGAATTTCCGTGTGAAGGAATGCTCGGGAATGGACGACTGGTCTGCCGGGGCGGTGGGGCGGGGGGCACAAGGAGAGGTGAAAGGAGTGTTTTCTTCATGAGGACACGGCACTCTGTACCTGTTGAATTTCCTGTAAGGAACAAGAACATTGGTCACATTCAATTTGGAACTATTTTTTTAAAGTTATTTTTGCCGTAAGCGACACTGGGTTAGTTCAAAAGTGGGACGAGAGAGCTTGGGAGAAGACAATGCAGAAATGTTGGCGAGGGGAATTTGCGACTCTGCCCGTAGCTGTAAACTAAGCCAATATATACATGTGCTGGGTGCGGGCGTCTTACCGACCACGCCACAGAGCCAGTATAGGAGCTAATTTTTTAGTGGGACAAAGTGGCCCATGCTAAGTGGGGACATTATAAATGACACTAACAAACAAAGCACTAACAATGGATGTATGACACTTCAATGGCAATATGGGGAAAATAAATCCTCTTATCACACGTGTTCAATACACACTTGAATCAAAATACATCTTCAAATTATTTAAGACATAAAACAAATCATGCATAATTAATGAAATTCAAAATTGAGTCTCGCTTCATTTTCTGTTTTATTATTAAAACTGTTGACAGCAAGAAATTCACACAAATTAACTGGTTGTCTTTTGTACCATGAAAAGAGTATGGTAATTAAGGCGATCTGAAAGGAAACTTGAAAAGAATGTATGTAATGTGTATGCAAGTAGTGTGGAAATAGTGCAAACCATCACCTGTAGAAGAGTTTCTTTCAGCTTTGCGTACGCGTCATCCAACTTGTCATTGATGATCACCACATCAAACAATCCTTCCTCTTTACCTGCGAGAAAGAGGCACATGCATGCGTGTCATCTTCATTGAGATGTAGTATAGCATCCAACTAGTTACATCTACACTGGATATAGAAACAAGTTAATTCTTTTAGAATAAATAACCTGCCGATTCCAAACTCCAAGAGAATCTGCACTTTACATGTTTTCCCCAGCCAATTCAGGCCCTGTTCTTCATCAGGATAGTGGCAACAGATGAAGATGGGGAGCAGACATTCAAGAAATATGGGTGAGGGTTAGAATCGAACCCACAATTCAATGCACCGTTAAGGCATATATGTGCTTTCCAGCACTGTATGGAACCGACTCACCCAGCACTTTTTTCCTTAAAGCCTTCTAGTAATGTTCCACCTGTGCTCCATGGAGGGAAGGTTAACTTGACTGTAGAAGAAAGATCTACTCACTCATCTCCATGTCAACTTTAGCAGCGTTCAAGCGTTTCACAAGACTCTCCTCTGTCTCAGTCTCCCTGTCCCGCAGACGTTTCTCCTGAAACCACACGACACAGACCATAAAGGTATTGGCAAGAGTGCAAATCATTCTTTGATGTGATTACTTTGCTGCATTTAAAAAAAAAAATGCACTCATTATTATACTTTGTAACTTTCTGTATTACTATTAATATTGCTACCATTACTTTTTCAAATATGTTGTTAAAATCCGTTCTGTTGGATGCAAGCGCCATTTTGGCATTTTATTGACAGGCTTAGGGGGATGCGAGAGCGGGGAAGCAGACTTGCAGAATCTTTACGTGGGCTGCGTGTGCTGTGAGACACAGGCACAAGACTGTACGGGGCTGGATGCAACGTTCTAAACCGGGTGCACCATTACTGCTGCACCTACAACTGTGCCCACACATAATTGCATTACAAATATGACAGAAAAAACTAACTTGAAACCCCAATATGATGTTGAACATGCCAACTACATTTCCCAGCAGCCCCTGTGACCCGGAAGTCTGCTCACGTGACCGCGGTAAGCTCCCAGCAATCTACCGGTAAGTTGGTGATTAAGTAGGATTATGTTACTTATAGTCTACAGAAATGCACCAAAATGCAATTGATTCTTCCGTCTGTCATTTCCAACACCTCGGCAAATTTCATCAAGATCTGTGCATAATGTTTTCAGTTCTTGGGGACAGACAAACCAACCAACGCTACCAAAAACATAACCTGCTTCGCCGCGCAGCCCCGGCGCAGGTAATAATATTACTACAACAAAACGATATAGGTATAGTTGAGCTATAATTGTGATAGTTTGGCGTTGTCACTGACCAGGATATCCATGGAGGGGGGCTGGATTGACACGTAAATGGGGTTCAGATCAGTGTTCTTCATGCTGCGTACACCCTGCAGGAAAAATAGATTCAACATTAAAAACACACACCGATAAGCATATGCTGATATTTAAACATGTATGAAGGACAAAAACATAGGATGCTTTGGATTCAAACAGTACGAAACAATTTGGTTACATAGGTCGAAGGTAAAGCGCACAAACTTTGACCTGATGCCGGCATTAGTTGTTGATCTGATCGTGAGACTGGCCAGAAGTACTGCACAAGTTGTGCAAAAACACTACTGGATAGCAATCGTTTGAATGACAGTTTGCCGGCCTTGCCAAAAAAAAAAAAAAATCATTGTGTGTGCTGACATTTAAGAACATGGTTGGACAGAATATGACAGGGGTGGAATATTCAACTTAGGGTGGGTTGGAATGGGACTGCAATTGAAACGTGGCTTCAGTTTATGCATGCAAATGAAAAGGTATACATATTGAGCTTTAGACTCCAAATTAGCCTAGAAAATTGAGTACTTGAGAGGTTGTGTAAAATCTCACAACAACAACAATAACAATAATACAGAAACAGCCAAAACAAAATAGAGGGCCAGCAATTGCATGATATAATTGGTAAAAATTTGAGGCATTCCAATTAGGCCCAGACCAACCTGCATGTCCACATCCAGAATGCAGATGAGGTTCTTGGCCTGCACGTCCCGTACAGCCGCCTTGCTGGTTCCGTACATGTTTCCCGAGAACACGGCGCTCTCAATGAAATCCCCGCCGTCGATGGCCGACTGCATGGCTTCCTTCGTCACATAGTGATAATCTACAAGACACAGAAAGTTGCTTTACATAGTGCGGTGAAAAGGAGACCGCTTAAATCGTTTTTCAATCATTATAGTGCAGCATGATCAGTGATTAATGTGATTAATAATAATTACCATTTCTCCCCAAATATAAACTATGTCATTTCTTGTTTGCCGTAAGTACAGCAAAAATAAAATAAAATAAAAAAAATAAATCAACATTGAGGGAAAAATAAAGTCAACATTGCCTACCTTTACCGTTCTCCTCCCCAGGGCGCGGCTTCCGTGTTGTGTCTGAAAATAAATTAAGTGTTAGTTGACTCAAACCACAACTCAAGCTGGAAACATTCTTCTCATGCCACGTCAACATCTGAGCCAACAAAACTAGACTGCTACGGTCTAGGCTGTATTCTGCATTAAATGGCCATTAACTCACAAGCTGAGTTTTGTATGACGGATAAGATCCTTGTGAAATGTAAATCCTAAAACCATCTTTTAATTTTAAAGATTTTCTAGGAAATGAATAGGTAATTCAATGTTGTAGTAGCTGATTTAGTATGGCAACATGATGATTCACTGTAATTTTAAATGATTGTGTTGTGATATATAATTGGATATTTGGATGTATTTAGATTTCTTTAAATCAATTATTATAATTATATACATATAAAATATTTACATGTACATTAAATCACAAGTGAGGTATTTTTCACTTCATCCCCAAAAAGGAGCATAGTTTGTTTAAAGTTTAAAATATATATTCTAAAAATGTTTCTTTAACCTCCACATCAATTTGAGACTGTTGTATGTGCTAAAGAGTTGAATAGAAGTCTCTCTAAACTAGAAAGAGAAAATAGAATAGAACAACAAAAGAAGTGACGTAGACTCACGGGAGACGCTGAAGCCGAACACTCCTTCGTACTCCTTCAGTAGTTTCTTGAGCAGCGTGCTCTTGCCCGCACCAGACGGCCCGCTCAGCACCACCGGCCTCGGCCCAGCCATCGCTGCATGTACAAGGAAGAAACGACAGATAAGAACAACGTACGACAGAAAGAGAGAGAGAGAGAGAAGAAGACAACAGCCAGAAATGGACGGCGGGAAGCAGAGTGCTAGTGACAGCAGTGTGGGGGAGGATGAGCAAATAAGGACGAGAGGCGGAGACCTTTGATGCGCTCGCGAGTGGAAAAAGTGAGGCTGTTTGAACAGGTCTTCTGCTGACTATACAGGTCTAAACCAATTAGGGACGGGGAAATCTGTCCTGCAATCAGAAACCTCCTCCCCCAGGACAGGTGAACAGGCACGACAAGTCATTAGGAATATTTTCTTGAAAAGTAATTAGCACTTCAGGAAGGAAGTGACACTTCGCTATTTCATCATACTGCTGGGGTTGTAACATGTTGCCTAAAAATAAAGTCCTAAAATTTGTCGACCTAGTCTTGATTTTGACCCGTTAAAATACATGTCCAAAATGTTCTCCCGAGCAGAAAGAAAAGTCAGTTCCATTCTTGACCTGCAGGCTGTAGAATAGCCCTGAACCCTTTTTGGGTTTTTCAGAATAGAGGGAAGTTGGAATAGTACATGCCACAATACACAGTTCATGCGGTACAGAAAGCGAAACCAGTCGAGAATTTCCTGTCATAGACCATTCTGACCAATCATATAGCAACGATAATTATCAACCCTTAAATGGTTGAGTCAACATGCTGCACTCTCCTTGTCCTCTGTGAAGCACAGTGACCTTTTCAGACAGCGCCTGCTTGTTTTGTACACAGGAAAAGTCAATGAGGCTTTCCACAAGGAGCTGGAAATTAAGTGATTGGACTGAAGTGTTTGCATCTTAGACACACTCATACAACCAATTCTCCTCAACAATAGTTGATTGTTACTTGAGTGTATTAAACTGTACATTAAGAAAAAGGTGTATTATTTTAATACATTTTTATTTCATAATATTAAATGGCCATTTGCGCAGAACATTACTTAATGTTTTTGACTACTGTCATGGAAGATTCAGGTGTTTTAAAGCAATCTATTGGTAAAGCAATTAACTTTGTTCTAATATTTTTAAAAAAATACTAAAAGATACATAGATTAAAATTTTTAAAAACAACATTGAACTAGAAACATTTTAGTATTTGCGTAATTAGAACCAATTAACTGAAGTAGACAAATCTTCCTGTCCAATGATATAATGCAGTATGCCATAGGTATAATTCATTCATTACTTCAGAACGTGTTACTTGCTGAACGTGCAACTGACTGATGGGGACATTAGTGCACAGGTGAACAGTGAATTGAACTCATATCAAAAAGTCATTCACACACAGCTTTTCAGCCAGTTATCTAAACAGGATAACAGGGTGGCATTGGAAAAACAGTGTCAGATTCACCATGGATGTGTAGTGAAAATTGCTCCTTCCTACTGGCTCCTCAGGTTTATTGCTCATCTACAGTTTGGTATTCATCTTCACTCTTCAGTAGTCTATTTGTGGGTCTCTTTCAAGCCAAGAATGATGCAGTGATGTTTGAAAGCCCAAATATTATGTACAGATATTGCTTATCTTTACTTTTCAAAAATAACATTGTGGGGGCTGGCTCTGTGGTGCAGCAGGATAGACCAGCCCCATACATAGATCTCAACGATCGCTGCAGGCCCGCTAATCCTTTCTCATTCCCCCCTTCACACTAACGCCGTCAATTAAGAAAATATATAGAAAATGGAGAAATATCTAAAAACGTTTTTTTTTTTTTAAAGTGGAGGCAATTAGAATAGAAAACGAGTAATTTAAGAAAATCTCTCACGTCAACCGTTTTTAAGCAATTGGCTCTGGCGAAAGTCCACAAAATATTCTGAACAAGTTACATCTAAACATAGTTTTTATACTGTCAGAAATTATCAATTAATATTCAATTTGCGTTGACAAATATGAGATGGCACCAGCAACAAAACAGTACAACAATATCCAGGATTCAATTGCTTATCATAGCTATTTATAATTATATTTGTTGTAGATTTATTATGTTTATTATAATTACTCAACGATTAATCAACAAGTTATCGTTGCATTGCACCCCTACTCTGGTCATCCACCCTCTGTAATCAGCATCCCCTACAGTTGGCGTGTCTGGTTTACTTCGTCAGCGAGCAGCAACGCGTTGATGAGCGTTAAAGGTAAATTGCTGGGGGAAGTCTCCGGGGTAACCAGTCTGTCGGCAGCTGAGCCTGACAGGCCCACCACTATCTTTACTAACCGCGGATGACATTCACTCATTGAAAGTGGACACACTCATTGAGGCCAGCAAGAGAGGGGGGGGGGGTCATTATTTTTAGCACTGCAACTGTCACAGAAGGTGGGATAACACAATGCATTACAGTCGACTTAAAAAGGTCACGTACTAAATTTGAGGTGTAAGAAAAGTCAACTAATCGTTGACTAACCGACCATGTTTTTATTCAATATTCTGCAACAAATCAATAATAATTTTGGCCGACACAAGCCCCATTGGTGCATACACATTTGAGTGTAACTTTGTGTCACTGTCCATCAACGTCGTTAACGTTAGTTAAGAACCATAATCCGTTATATATTATTATTTGACAAATTGCTGTTCAATAGAAATATAAAACATTTTTGTGTTAAAATAATCATTAGTTTGAAGCCTTAGTATCAATGTGTGATTTAGGACTGAAAGATTTGGATCTAGATAAAATCAAAATACATTGGTTATGAATCTTTGTCCATGTAACGATTCTATTCCTTTTTAACATGCATTTTTTTTCTTCTTGCACGTAATCATTTTGCAATTTTGAAAATTCTAATGAGAAAAAGTATGATTACATCTATCCCATTTCATTAAATATGCAAATATGTGCAAAACGACTGACTAGACTATTGTACAATACAAAAACAAAACACAATTTGTTTCATGTCATAACAGTGATTAACTTCTGACATGATCTCATTTCTTCACACCCCTCGTATTGCAGTACTTGAGTTTTTGGCTGACAAAATCAGAGTCTCAAGATCGGTGTAAATTGCATAAACATAGAAGTCGTTGAAAAGCTCCAGTTCAACAGGAAATGTTATTTTGAATCAGATTTCAAAATCAAGCAGCCCTATGTTTATTATTTACACTCAACATTCTTTCGGGAGACTCCAACAGCTGATGCTATTGCTTTTTTTTCTCTTGTTTGTGTGAGAAAACGCCAAGGCACAGGGGGGGGGAAGGGGCAGAGTATTTTTCACTAACCTGGGAAACATGTTAAACTGCATTTTGTTTTCCATGGTGGAAAGGGCATGTCGTTTTCCAATTGCAAAGGTTAGAATAGCAAATCTGTTTGATGCAAGAGATAAGGCAACTGACAAGATATACTATTGCATTATTGAAGCCAGCTTATGCTAAGGCATATGGTCTATGGCAGCATGGCTATGGCATAAAATACATATTCAGACTCATATGGACACATTTTAGTCAATCTATTTTTATTTTAGATTGCATTGGGACAGAAGACGTCAGGTCCTCAGAGGAAATTTGACAGACAGTGCACATATATATATATATAACACAGATTTGTCCTGACATGTGCGATCTCAATTAATTACGGGCCCATAGTGAAAATGAACTTGCAATTGGATTTTTAAATACAAAGAAAAGAGGAGAAAAAGTAACTGAACTTAATTGAAAAGGTGACGTCGCCATACATCCCAATTGTCCAGTTAAAACGGGCACATGAACAGCATGTGAGCCACGGTGTTCCCAATTAGAAGCACACGCAGTAATTCAATAACGCAAACCTCACCAGTGGAATACTCAACTAAACTGCACTTACTGTTCTAATGCAACTCACCTAATTGAACCCACCCCGCCTGTTATAGTAGAATACAAATTTATCGTAGTACAAGATGAAATAACAAATATATAAAATGTGTTTACACCTTTTTTCAACCTAAAAATCGGTCCTTCATTAACAAATGTATGAGAGCTGAAACAATTACTCGACTATAAATCTCTCTCTTCTATCAATTGTTCTAACCGTTTTAGGCTACTACTCTGTAGAAAGTTGAAGTTCATTTTACAAAATCAATTACACAGCACAAATTCCATCCTTGTGCATTTACTTTTATTTAATTGCATCTCATTCGGGAAATAAATTACATGTTCGTATTATGCAAAGAAGATTGCAAACCATTTCAAAATTTTGATTATCCAGAAAATTCAACCAATAACCTTATACATTTTCCAGTTGAATATGATTTCATCTTGAGGGCGCATAATTCCTCATAGTCTAAGCAAAAACATGTTCTAACTGATGGCTCGGATGTTGGAAATTGTGGGAGAATACACAATTACAGAAATATTGGATAGCTGTAGTCCTAAATAATGTACTGCATTATTAACGGCAAAAATATGTTGACAACGGAGACGTGAATTGCACCTTGAAAATCCAATGTGGATTTTAAACTTAACTTAACTTTTTTTTTTTTTCACTGGTGTTCAAGTTCAAATCTTATATTTGCACAAATACGCTTTTTGTCGCCTCAATAACCATAACCTGGTGCTTCATGGTTGAATGACTGCATTATACACGTTTTATAATAAACCACACATCTCCGTTGTAACACATGGATGCCATAACTTAATAATCAGCATCAATGTAACACAATTCAAACCATCTGAAAAAGCAGAGTGTAGTTTAAGCTTCTTTGTATTGCATTAGTCATGCTTTCCAAATAAAAGACTAGCCACTATTTTTACGAGGATAAATCATACCCTTTTTTTAATCAAGTGCAAATTCTCTAACTGCAAATCTGAACGCTGCGAAGACGAGATAAGAGAAGTGACAAAAAACGGCTCTACCAGTATTATATATTATTATTAAAGCGAGCTTATGATGTCGCTCAATAAACCGAAACTCGCGTTTGCAGACTCCACGCCTCAGTGAGAAGATGTCAGTGATTGAGTCAGATCCATCCTCGTCACCATGTCGATCTTGTACAGTAGTTGACAGTCTCCGTTAACGACCACACACACGATCCGATCCATGTTGGCGGCACGCGTTATAAACACGTGTTTCATAAAACGTAAGGCGACACCACTGGCAGTAACCTTAATGTGTTATTTATCCGTTCATTGCGTGTCGTTATTTATACAGATCTCGCATGGTGCAGTACCGTTTTACGAACTGCGCACTATTAAAACGAACACTCGGCGGGCCTATGTCCGGGCGCGTCGCTATCAAAAATATGACGAAAAAAACGACGTTTACCTGAAAACAGCCTGCCAAAATACGTCCTGAACATCAGCGATGGCTTTACCCCGACATGTTTCCATTCCTCCGTCCGGGCCGAATTATGAGAAGCGAACGCCCACTGTGACGTCACAAGATGGGGGCACGCACATTCCGCACAGAACGCCGCGTAAGTGTCGATTTGACGCCCGTTAGCGCGAACACACATATACAAAAGAAAGATGCACTGCGCATGGTATCGCGCGCAGAGGCGTGGAAGGGCGCGACGCCCTTCTGATCACAAACTGATTAAGCAAGGCGTTTTTGATGGGGGTCAAAAATGAATCAACGACAATTATTCACACAGACTGACAAAATAAATTAATAGAAGCAGATTAATACCTTTCAGGTAAAGTGTTTGGGTTGGAATATTCATTCAACATCATCCATGGCATACAAACAGTAATGATTCCAACATTAAATTCAGATTGGGACTGCCCTTTCAGTGAGACCTGATATGTGTGAATACGTAGTCAATCAGGGCCATATACACTGTTAATTGCATCATAATGTTTTAATCAACACATCATGCAATATATTCCCTCTCCATAGCCTGCCCACTCACTCTCGCTACTAAATATTTGCACTTTTTGTCAACAGGCATGTTTTTGTAGAACTGCTGTGGAGGCCTTCTGCACAGAAAGAGTTGGGTGTGGAGCCCACAATATCACATCTTCTCACAGACATTACCAGATGGTACTAGGCGTCTATGACCAATTATGACATCATGTCCACCACTACATGATTGTAGGTGTGACTGTCCACCGCTTCTCTGTCTGTCCTGTTCTCTGTCCAGCTCTCTGACTGTAATTTTATGTTATTTAATATATATATTCTCATAACCTTTTCATGGGGAAACAATAATAATTTCAAGCTACATTTCAAGCACAAACTACATTTTGACAAATATTCTTTGAGTGGAACCCTACCGGTTTCTTTATCTGAAGGTGGCACAATCAACAATTTATATATGGTTTATATACTGTTCATTAGAATAGCTAGTCCAACTTTATGATGCATCTGATAAGAAATTATCAGATGCATCATGATTGATGCTCGTTATTGTTATTACATGTTAACGCAATAAAAACATAAAATAAATAATAATAACAACACTAATGTAACCAACTTTTGGTTACTTTTCAGAATATACAAAAGTGATAATAATAATAATAATAATAATAATAATAAAATAATAATAAATCAATAAAAATAATAATAATAAATAATAATAATAAATATTAAATGATAA
>OMKY01099358.1:0-12462 GCA_900302395.1 Bregmaceros cantori | reverse complement strand
GTGGTCCAGCGGTTAAACACCAAGGGGCAGCCCCATTCACCTTGTCGCAATAATGTGTCATTTAGCATGGCCGCATAGTTAATGCACGTTGCATAATAATAATAATAATAATATAAACAAATATGCTTTCCATAAATATAATGAAACTCCCCACGCATCTAGTTTCTGTATTTTATTTACATTACAATAATACACATCACAGGGCCGCATCATAGGGCCGCTTCATATGTGACTCATCGTCGGCAAAAAATCATCGTCGGCAAAAATAACGCTGTTTTCTAAAATCATCGTCGGCAAAAATAATGCTGTTTTCTGCGAACGCATTCTCCACTCCCTACGGACGCATTCTCCGCTCCCTACGGACGCATTCTCCACTCCCTACGGACGCAGCATCCGCTGCGTTGCGGACGCCTCCTTGCGGGTTCACCCTGACACGCAACGAGACCTCGGCTTTGAAGCGCTACCAGCAGCCAAAAGCGGGTCTCTGTAGCGAGTCATTGTGGGTTCGCCCCGACATATATTGTATAGCATTAAACAGCTGACAGGAACAAAATTAACCGTTCCGGGAACACTATTTGTTTGTTCTAACCGGTTCAGGAATGTCAATTTACTAGTGGAACTCATAAACGGAAACGTTATCATTCTGTTTCTGAACAAACCGATGGAAAAAAATATCGGTTCAAAGCCCTGGTTAAAGTTGTTGTTGTTTTTAATTTGCTCACAAAGTCTCACACACAGTCCCCACAGTCAAATGATTTCTGAATTAATTATACCTCTGATGGACTCATTGCTAATCCCATTTGCCATCTTTCTGTGAATCTACAAGTCAACTAATCACCTAACATCACCAACACGGGAATTCTCAAATGATGACCACTGAAAGGGTCTGGATGGCACTAAATAAAGATGTGTAACTACATCAGCTACTGCACCTTTAAACACAAGTCAAATTAGCAACAACTGCTCTTTTTTTTACAGCAATGAGTTGTGCAGACGCAGGACAATGTGTTGTGGCCGTGCAGTGGCTGAGTGTCATCGCGTTGAAACGAGAAGTGAAGAGAGGAGGTCGAAGAGTTTAATGGCCACAGGCGGCAACAGGAACTGCATCTCTGGAGGAGGGGTGTCGCACTGACTGCGCGACTCGCCCGGCGTCACAGCGCGTTATGGGTTGTGACAGGGAGGGGGTGTGAACCACGAAATCGTTTCAGACTCCGAGGCCGTGCCCCCTCGTGTGGGTCGGGGAGCAAGTGACGGCCCTGTCGCATGCACGCATGCACACACACACACACACACACACACACATACACACACACAACACACACACACAACACACAACACACTGATGGATTTCTTTAACTCTGCTACATTAACTCATTCACTACGACTAGGTTCCGTGGTCGATAGCACCGCCGTCAAAGAACATGCGTTACGCTTCACAAACAACCAAACAATCAACCCCAGCCTGTGATGGGCTAGGCTATTTATTTATAGATGTGTGTTGAAATCATTATTTTTAAAACGACTGCCGAGGCTTGAATTGAATACAAATGTCCAATAATTGTTCACTGAAAATATTCCGTAGACAAACTGAAACCAAACACAATTTTGAATTGCTACACAAAGCTCTTTGAGAGAGAAAGGGAAAAAAAGGCACAAAGGTATTCATGAATGAAAGGTGAATCAATACACATTTCATAATCAAATGGACAACAGATCACACCACTATTTACAATAGAGCCCTTAAAATGATGGAGAAATCCATCACAACAGGCTCATGATGCAAATCATAAATCTATAAGGCTATAGGGTGCCATATATAGAACATACTCAGTTGCTGTCATCTGCTGTTATTGCAACAAATACACACACACACACAAACAAACACACACAAGCCAAATTAAGGCCAATTTTCAGACACACAACAGGCCCAGGGGTTTGATGGTAGCATGCGAACATGCTAATGCCAACCTGCTAATATGAGCAGGCTAATGTCAGCATGCAAATGCTAGCATGCTAATGCTAACATGATCATACTGATGCTAACAGTGTAGTAGGAACTGATGTGTACCTGGTTGCAGCCAGGGGACTTAGAAGGATGCACTGTTGATGTTAACAGCATGAGCAAAGAGCATCAAAAGAGTCTCCTGTCTGGATCTATCGACATAGCCTGAGCCAGGCATGTTACCAACATATTAATGCTAGCATGCTAATGCTAACATGATAATGCTCCAAGTCAGTGCACATTCTGCAACAAGTGGAGAAAGTGAAGAATGATGAATGTGTCATCCACCCACTCACATTCCAATACAGCTATCACTTATTTACACACCTCAGAATTGCACATTGCACAGTGTGCTGCAAGGCTTGATACAAAACACTGACAAAAAATGCAGGTGTTCCATGCATACCAGGATCAGGAAGAACCAGTTGTGGCAGCTCACTGCATATTACGCACCAGCCTTCTCTTGGCTCACTGTTGGACATCTTAAGACGATTGTTTAGTTGTTGTTGTTTTTTTTTCAATTTGAGTTTACACAGACGTTTCATGGTGTTCTTGGTGTTCCTTCTGACCAGATCCTGAAACATGGACAGAACTCTACCGGTAGCCCCTTGATAGGCAACACAGATGCAAAAGGTGGAGCCATCTACACTCTACAGGATTCTGAAATTAAAGTGCTATGAGTCAGGATGCATCAAAATGCAATTCCCCCTTGTGAGGAATAAAGCATCTGTACACAACACTGTCTTTCAGTGTGCAACAGACACTGCTTAAAATGTTCAAGACCAGTGGAGAGTTTGTGTTGTGCATGGTTGAATCTGAAATATGTGCAGTCGCGGCTTGACCATTAACGTGGTCACTGCAGTGGCACAATTTGCGGCAACTGTCTAAAAAGTTTTCAGCCTGCCTGACCGGGCCAGCCGGCTATGGAGAGAATGGCGGCCACTGAATATTGCATTCAGTGTAAACATTGAGAGACGGAAGACACTGTAGACGCTGGGCTACGCCCATGAATATTTCAGCAGTTAAGGAAGTATACATCACATATACCATATTGGCTGTGGATATCCCGGCTTCATGCCAACTCTTCTGGGGTTTGAGTAAACCTGCCGCTCGTTTTATAAAATATTAGGTGTGGGTGCTCATTCGTGGACTTTGGTTCATGCTATATGGGGATCACGGAGAAGAAATATTCATGAAATAGAAAAGTACATAGAAATCATAGAAAATAACCCTGCCAAGGACATAGTGCTACCCCCTGTATTATTATTACTTGCGCCGAGGTGGAGCTGTGGAGCAGGTTATGTTTTTGGTCGCATTGGTTTGCCTCCTGGATACCTGAAAAAGTTGAACACGGATCTGGATGAAATTTTGCAGAGTTGTTGGACGAAAGAAAGAAGTGATGCATTTCTGTAGCCTATAAGTAACTTAATAGTCGTCCACGCATCGCACAGATGTTATGCTTTGCAACATCTAGCGATGTGCGATGCGTGGACGATGTGTTGGTTCTGGCTCGCCAGGCTACTACTACTATACAAAAAGTACTTTTTTTACCACTACAGCGCAGGTTTGCAATCTCTGAGTGCTTCTAGTTATCATTATTATTGTTGTTGTTGTTATTGTTTTTATGTATCACAACAAAAAAAATGTTGTTGTTGTTGATTGAAAAAAAAAATCCGGGAAAAGAGAATGGGCAATGAATGACGCACACCTTTTCTCTTCTTCTACGACATAACTGCCGGTCAAACACTGCTCTTAGGATGCTTTCACAAGACAAGTCTGTTTGTTTGGTCCAAGGGAAAATGAACAATACTTTCAGTTTTACACAAATGAAAGCAGACCAAATGAGAGGGTCCTGTGAACAACGGAGCAGAGCCAGAAATGGACTTGTGTGAGTCTACTCAGCAGATTTCTGGTTAGTGCAAAATCGTACCCGAGGCCGCCTCAAGGCGCTTCACAAAGCAAGTTTTGATTGATTGCATGTACAACGATGACAAAACTCCTAATGTACAATGAGAGAGGAGAGGGAAGTACGAAGAGCAGTACAAATTCACTTGTGTTAATATACTATATACTAATAATCTTATCTGTTTATGGCCAATTTATAGTTGTTAATGTGAGAGGGAGATGCAGACACGGTGTCATGAGCCGCTCGTCCACGGGCGGCACCCAGGCGCCAGGTTCGTTCGTGGACCGCACGAACACGGCTCCGGAGCGGCTCCATGATTGGCTGCTCTTCCCTTCTTAAAGGGGCTTCGGGCACTGGGCCTATGCCTGTTTCTTCCTTGGTTAGTACTGAGGGAGACAGTTTATGTTTTGTATAGCCAGATATCTCTCTACACTCCCTGAGCTCTCAGTGTAGCCTATTGTTAGCCGCCTAGCTTAGCAGCCGTCGAGGTAACCAGAGGCTACTCTCCACTACTGCTGCAGGAATCACCTTCATCTCCACCTCTAGTTCCGGCTCACCGGTCCCGGACCAAACCACGGAGATGAGTACTTTCTCTAAGACATTTTAGTTTGTTACGGACATTTATTCTCCGTGTTCAGAGACTCTCATTGCCTGTGCACTATTGCTTTTGATTGCCTTTGCACACTGTGTGCTACAAGTGTTTTGTGTTTGATTCCTGTGTTGCAGAAAACGGATGACGGCATTGGTTGCCATTCAGTCATCCAAACTTTCATTGCATTCCTGACTGAGTCCTTTATTCCTTTATTCTTTTATTCTCGCTGTACAAATCATAACACATTTCAAATAAGTAAAACGAGGTATAATTCGAGCTGGTTTAGAAATACTTCAGCTAGCAAAGAAATACACATAAAGAAGGCTAAATATGAAGTATTTAGTGATATCTGATCAAATATAGATGTTACATATAAAACACACAGGCATGCATATGCGTATACCCACCATCTGCTCAGAAGACATTGATCAGACAGTTAAATCCACATGGAAATATATATCAATTTATAAAGCCAACATTCTGGACTCACCGTTTCATAAGATGTATATTTAAACACGGCTGAAGGTAAGTCCCCTAGATGATATTGAAAGCTCCAATAGAAATCCAAGATTACATGACTATTTATTTTTCTGCTTTCCCACTGGAAGGCGAGGCCAGAATGGCCAAATAAGGAAGCGAGACAGCATACTCACGTTAAATGGACAGCGAAAGAGTGGGCTCGCACACTCGCCGCTCCCCTTCCTTTGTGCATTGAAGCCCAGGATTTTCTATTAGCAGTGGAGAGCCTACTAGTACTTGAGAAGTGTTGGCAGCACATGTCAAAATTTACACTCCTCCTCCCTCCCATGTGGTCACCCTACTCTCAGGACGCTCAAAAACTCTTCTTCGCCTGATGGGGAAATTACCAGACACACACACACACACACACACACACACACACACACACACTGTGGTCAGATTGAATGTTGTTCTTATTGGCTTCCGTGTGCATAAACTGTTGGTGCTAAAGGTATTGCATTTTTGTTTATCAAGCCCAAAAATATATATTTACTCATTCATTTTAGGCCAGGGAGGGAACTGTGAAAATAACTCATTCTCCTTAATTTTCATAGTTTTTTTTATAGATAATGATATGACCTCATGGTATCTAAATAATTACAACGACTGGACCTGTGGGTGGTGTGTGGTCATTTACCTCTCCCTGCTAGCTCAGTTTAAGTTGCCACTGCGGAGACAGCTTTTGCAGCAGAGAGTGCTGAATGCAGTACCTAGTGACCACTTGTTGGTCTATGGGTCGCATACAGCGCTGGCTGGAATGAGACTAACCAATATTTCATTGTCAGTTGTCTAAAAAGTGAATTAAATGAATATCACCTACACTGCGGCACCATGCTGTCACTGTAGCGCATTTGCAAGTTCTCTATAAGGTGTACTGTCACAGTTAGATTTTTCCTGTCTAATATGTGCTATTTCTGAACGCACTCCCCATCTCTTCCGTGCTCTCTCTAGCGCTCCGCATCTCTCTCTTTACAGACACTGAATACATCTTTTTATTAGATGGCAATAATTGGAATCCTGCAGCGCACTCAAAATGCCAGCTCTTCCTCAACCTCTTGTTCCCTGTGATTCGCTCTCGCGATCCGTTCCTGCATCAGCTTCCCGAGGGGCCACCGTGTCAAACTGTTTGCACATACAAGTCTGTATTTATTTATTGATCTATATATTTAGATGGCACCTCAGTGTTGATACATTCTATCTAAAAAACAAAACAAAAAAAATTTGATCAAGGGGGGCGCATGGTGGTTAGAGAGCACGTGCCACAGGCCAAGCAGCGTCTACTCTGACTCTTCATCCAAGTTTCCGATTTAATCCTGTCACTATCTCTCTCAATAAAGAATGAAAAGAGCTTGTGCCCCAAAGAATAACTTAAAAAAACAAAAAACAAAACTGTGATCAAGAATCTAATGGGATGTGCCCTATTTCTCAGACTCCGCCTCTCTACCTCTCTCTCGCTATGTTTGTTGTCTCCCTCCCTCTCGGCAGAGTGGAATCCGGCATATTTTTTCCAGTGGAACTGCATTCATTTCTATCCCTACTTTATTATTTTGGTAGGAGAAATAGTTGTAGCATCACTACCCACGCTCTCCTTTTCAAGGGGTTGCGTAGTGCAGAGCTAAGGAAAACCCTTTCTTTGTTGCAGAAGATCCTTGAGCAAAGCCTAACAGATGAATGGGATCTCTCTGCGTCTCCCTCTCTACCTCCGCGCTGCTTCTCGAGGCTCTCCATGTGCCTTTGCGTGGTGTGCTGACAGGAGCATGATCATGAAAGTAAATTGGTACAATTGAGAAGCTGCCCTAGAAATGATGAGCGGGTGTGTTTTTATGCTGTCCTCCTAGCATGAAATGTACCGGCCACTTCATTTGAAGTACAAGGCTTTTACTGTGATACATTACACTCTGTCTCTCTCCATCTCTTTCTCTTTTTGTCTTTCTCTCTCTCTCTCTCCCCTCTCTCTCGCTATCTCTCTCATTATTCTTCCTCTCTGAGACTAGCCTTTTTCATCCATTTACTGTCTCTCTTCTGTCTCTCTCTGTCTGGTGCCTCTCACTCAATCACCCAAATCACCAAAAGTCCCCCCACTTTTTCTGTCTCTCTTGCTCTCTCGGTCTCTATTCCTCCCTCTTTCTCCCTTTCTTCATCTGCCACTCTCTCTCTTTCTCTCACACACTTAATCACTGTCCTTTGTTCTTTTTCTCTCCCTCCTTCTCTCAGTGCTTAGTGCTTCAATTCACCAGAAACAATCTTTTTGGGAGGAGTTTGCAGATGGCTTTTGGTCACAAGAAATATGTGCATGTGTCCATTAGATGTTACTCATTAAAAATAATCATTAACACAATGCCTTTACCACATTAAAAATAAAGACTTTTTCTAAATTATTTTTAGATTAACATTAATAACAACTTTAATGAATGATTAAAGTTTCCACCACATGTTTATATTGTGGAGGATACATGTGGTGATATAATGTGTGTGTTTGTTCCTGTGAAAGCGATTGCACTTAAAGTAATATGCTGCATGAACAAGTACAAGTTATAACTCCAGGCTTCATCATTTTTAGATTTTTTTCACATTCACTTCTTCATGTAGCCTTCTCCAGGCCCAAAGAAGCATTTTACACAAAGGGAGATCCAGCCAATGAAGTAAATTTAATTTTCAATCGCTTCCTGTTCACATCAGCCAATTTGACTGAACAATGTGTATCTATGCTATATCTGCAACTAACGATTATTTTGGTCATTAATTAATCATTAGTCATTTTAACTGATGATGAAATAAATTAATCTGTTCATTTTTCATTTTTGAAACTCTTTTTGAAATGAGTATTAACCTGAAACCATGTTGTAATTGGAAATGGTTTGATGTCTCACTATCTCCACTTATTGTAGACTGTGTTCTAACATTTCCATTTCAGTATTAGCATAGAAGACCCTACTCTTCCGTGCTAGCTTATAACATTGGTTTTCCCCCCAAGGCTTAACATTGTATCCAACTGAATGTGTGGGGCCATTACGCTACAAATGGAGACTGGCGTTAGGAACAACATATAGCGCGTTGGAGCAAAAGATGGACCAGAAAAGGAAATGATTAATCGCTCTATGCTACTATACACTGCTGTCATACACACAAATATGGTCCCCATGATAACAAGAAAATGATGGAAAATGTGAGGTGTGTTGTAAGAGTTGCGTATGCTGATTCATGCCATATTCTTTAATCTAGACTTGTGCTGTTCCTTATGGCAGGGTGAACATCGGTCAAATGTTGATCCTTTGATAGACTTTTCTTCACATCTCAGAACCTGTCCAAGGCCCTGCAAATCACACTGATGTACGCAGCCGAGTGGAAGACAGGAACAGATTTGGACAAGCTGATTTGGAAGGCAACTACTCTCTTCTGTTAGACAGTAGAGAAACATAGCGGCTGTGGAGAGGTGTGGCAGGGTCAAGACTGTGTCATTCCGTGGACATCACAATCTATGATAACTTGGTTTTAGGAACCTAATGCAGATATTGTGGAGTTAACAAAACCGTCTTCATTTTCCATTTTACCTGGACTATTCGGTGGTTGATAGCTCCATCTATTTATTTATATATCTATCTAAGCAACTAACTACATTTATTCCAATGATCATACATCATCAAAAACCTGTACAGTGGGGTGCGCGGTGGCACAGAGGTTATAGAGCGCGCCCTCCCAGACCACAGGTCGAGCAGCGCCACGGGGTCTAATCACCTCTCCGGCTTTTCTGCAACGTCTTCCCCTGACTATTCATCCCAGTTTCCAATTTAATCATATCACTATCTCTCTCAATAAAGAATGAAAAACAGAAAAAAAAATCTGTACACGGTGCCATTTTTGTGCCCTGAGATATTTGGGTTAAATTTAAACTGTCGGTTGCCTGCCAGTGGGCGTTTTAACTTGTTTGCCTATTTTCTAGTTTCTATTTGCTATTTGGTTGAATGGAAAAATGTTCTTCAGCCAGACTGCCCTAGGGTGGGGCAAGTTAGCCAGCGCGTCCTTGGGCAAGACACTGAACCCTAAATTGCTCCCAATGGGTTGTGGTTAAGCGCCTTTCATGGCAGCTGCTGGCATTGGTGTGTGATTACTAGTAGCAAGTATTAAGAATAAATAGAAAAAAAGACAAATAATATAATTTAATTCCTTAGTTTACTTTTCAAATTATGTTAATAATTACTATTTTTAATGAGTAACTTGTTACTGGATTAAATTTTGAAAGTAATCTCACCAGCCCTGGCCACATGCATTTGTGCAAGTGCACCCATACACACGCACACACACACACACACACATATGCACATAGTGAATGAAAAATCTACTGGGTGTGGAACAATTGAGGACGAGGAAGGTTGAGGAGGGGGTGGAGGGGACATGACAGAGTGCACGAGGACGGCTGAGGGGGCTAGTCTTATCACAGCGTAGAGCGCCATGACATCACTCATCCACAATGCATTGCTCTGTCCAGGTTATAAAACACTACATGGGCTCGCCCCTCCCTATATCTCAGAACTGATCGAGGCCGTTTACTATTGCACTTATGTTATGCTGTGGGGGCCACACTCCATTGGAGAAGCATGCAGAAAGCATGATGGGTGAAAATATATGGGAGTGACACTACCACTCCCATTTTGAGAATTGGGCTGAATTAAAAACACATGGAAATCTGTTGACAACAGATTCAATAATTCATCTCCATGTCTCTATTATGCCTCATTCAAGTCTTTCACTGCCAAACATATGCCATAAGTTATTTTTTGGTCACAAGCGCCATTTTTCATTCTTTATTGAGAGAGATAGTGATAGAATTAAATCAGAAACTGGGATGAAGAGTCGGGGGGAGAGATTGCAGAAAAGCCAGGGACGGTAGTGAACCAGCGGTGCTGCCTGGCCTGTGGCCTGGGGGACGCATTCTCTAACCATTCTGCCACCGCCCACCCCGCCGCCCGGCAAGCATTTTGACACAAAAAAAGGTACAGCAAACCATTACGCATATATGAACAAATAAATCTTCTTCATTATAAACTTGAAAAGGTCAGGATTTTTACTTGCCTAACTCTTGAGGTGGTTTTGCCGGTGCATTTTCGATCATTGACCTGCCGTGGAACCCACATTTACTCCAGCTTGAGGTCACAAATAGAGCAGAATGATATTCTCCTTCATGGTGTTTTGAAGAAAACAGATCGTGGTTTTACATTTTTCATGTCCTGAAGCAGTGAACAGGCCCCCATAAATTCACATTTGCACCACCATATTTTGCAGTTCAGCTGATATTGTTGTTCTGAAATCAAAAGTGTATTCCCAAAACGTCAGTCAGGCCAAGCCAAGAATTTTTGATTTCCATTGGCAAAAACGAGACAAGCACTTTTCTTATAACATTGGAGATTTCACTTTGATATCATCAGAAACTAACACTGCATTTTGCTGCTACTGCCCTTCTTTTTTGTTTTCTTTCAGTGTGAGCACCATTTATCCATATTTATTGATAATATTAGTTGAAAACGGGGTTGAAGAGATTGGAGGAGGACACAATGAATGGGGGCCGTCCTTAGGTTCAGTGTCTTTAACCACATTGTCAACAATGATCCCCTACCCTTTTATTTTTTTACGTATTTTTTGGGTGTAAGCGTGAAGAGGAGGCGAGAGAGTGGGGAAGCAGACCTGCAGCACACTTATGAGGGGAAGCGATCACGCAACAACTGTGTGCGCTGTGAACTCAAGCCACAGGCACAAGATGTGTGCTGGAGGCTGCGATCTCACTGTCGGCGCCACAGAGTCAGCACCGCTACTACCCATCTAATCATTTCCAGTAATGCCTACCACATTCCATCCAACACTAAGCTATTTTGCCGCTGATGCATCGCTTTGACACTCACAAAGCAGGCGGTAAATCTTTTACTTGTTTGCCCCCTAAGCGAGCGGCACTCGCTATATGATCTTACAAGTTTGTTATTGCCAGCGAAACACTCCATAGATCATTTCCTAATGACGGATTGCAGCTCGGAAGCTCAGATGCGCTGCGCTGTGCAATATTGTGCAAACTATACTGTCAAGCGTGTATGTGCCGGCCTTGCAAATATTAATCCGACCCACAACAAAATAAATTCAACAAGACATTTCATTCTACAAGTATATGGAAAAAAATACATTGCGTTGAAACATTGCTATATCACCAAAAGACCAGAGTTCCCAATGCGACTTCTGAATTTGCAGTTCATGGCGATGTGTTTTCATCATTCTATTTCACTATCTCTGCGTACAATGGATTATGCACTAATATAGGTAATCTTTCTCTAGGAATTAAACTTCTCGTTGTTGCCCAACTCTTTTTCTGCCTTGTCATTACCAAGAATTGAATGTCATTCGATTTTTGCACAGCCACACATATACTCTGTTATGCTTAGCGTTCTTTTAAAAGCTTCCAGCATAACAAATGAATTTATTATCACCACATGTATAGCTTATGCCTTAGGGGATTTCTGCACCAAATGTCTAGCATGTGGATTGTTTACGACAACATATGTCCATATGTCGGCATCTCGTATAGAGAATAGAGAACACATCACCAATGAAGAAGTGAAAGCCAGATTAAAACAAGCCATCGGACCATATGCAGATCCTACTAACCAGAGTCAATAAAAGAAAACTAAAATGGTACGGACATGTCACGAGATCCCAAGGACTCTCAAAATCAATCGTTCAAGGCACAGTGCCAGGTGGAAGGCAGAGAGTAAGGCAGAGAGGAAGACAGAGGAAGTGATGGGAAGATAAGGTCCAAGAGTGGGCAAGGTGCAGGCAGCCCAAAATGGTTAGGGACATTGCAAGGAAAAAGAAAACCCAAAGCATCTGGAATTTGGAGAGACAGGTAGAGTGACACCTCCTTGATGTAGGAATACATTTGGTGGTGCCAGAGGATTTGGAGCCAGAGAGTTTTCTTTGTTAAAAACCCACGTTGCCGTTTGCTTCCGTCATTGCTTCTTTACCCCGAGTGGGGCCACAAACCATTTGGAGCAATGTGGTTCAGTGAACAGCCACTCTACCAACTGAGCTACAGCCCCCCATAATCAGCTACAGCCACTACTCTAAGCCTGGATGTGTGTCGGCAGGAAAACATTTTGCAACATGGCGCAGGATCGATGGAAGAAGGAACGCTTTACGACATATTTTCTTCCTAGGGCAACGCAAAGTGTATAGTGTACCGCCACTGATCCATGAAGGATGCGATGAAGACTGAGCAGGTCTTCTTACAACGTCCGCCCTCTAAAACCACTCACATCACCACTATCATTCCTCTAATCAGAGATGACAAAAGTACCGGGATTTCTTACTTGAGTACGAGTAAAATACATTTGTAAAAAACAACTTGAGTAAAAAGTACTGATCCAAATATCTACTCAAGCAAAGTAAAAAGTACAAGTGGAGAAA
>OMKY01099213.1:6122-17410 GCA_900302395.1 Bregmaceros cantori | reverse complement strand
CTCTAGTTACATTTTATTATATTGTAGACACCATCATGTTGTTACACTGCCATCTGGTGGTATGCACTATATATTTATATATATATTTTTAAAAATTACAAGTGAAAGATTACAAGTGAAAACAAATAAAATAATTCCCCATGTTAAGTTGTTGAGGTGTAAATAACAGTAAATGAATCCTTGTATTCATTGTAAACATATTTACATCTTCAGATTGTTAATAAAACATTTGCATTGCAATTAAGAGTCTGTACGATTATTTAATACATGGAAAGTCATGTTCAATCACTCCAAACTACAAAACGGCAAAGTAGAAAAAAAAAGAAATTTTTATGTTGGGGAAAAAACGTGACATTTGAGCCGTTTTGAGTACTTTTTTATTTTTTAACAACTTTAAAGTGTTCATAATTGTATCAATGTATCAGTAAGACAACTAGAAATGCTTAAATACATGTTTTTAAAAATCATAGAAAATTCGGTACGGTTCGGGGACGATTCGGCACGGCTCAAAATGTTTTTCGGGACGGTTTCGGGACGGTTGTGAAAAAAGTAAATTTTAACCCCTGGTTTGCACTATCAAAATACATTCTCTCTATTCTTTCTAGTATAGTGTCGTAGTGTAAACGAGACCAGTACATACAGTAATATGTTGATGTAAAATAACCAATAGAAATCAAATTTACAATTTCCTTGTATAAGAGACTACAGGCAGCATTACAATAATTTGTATAATGGTTATAATTTGAAAGAAAATTGAAAGATCACATTTGAAGCTCAGATCGCAATTGAATATCCTCCAGGAGATTTCACCATGGTGCAAGCAAATAAATTGAAAAACAAAATCAATGTGTACCACACCGGTTGTTCCAAGATGAGCTACAATATATATCACCTGTGGGGGCATTTGGTGTGGAGGTGGTTTGTCGGGCGTGAGCAATCCGCTGGGAAGCTCCGATTGGTAGGAGAGAGGAGGCGGACCAGGGGACGAGAAGTCACCTCCGACTCCTGGGAACTCTGGGAAAGCCCCAGACTGTCCTGGGTAAGAACCTGTTGTGGGAGCAAAAAAAAAAAAAAAAAAAAAGACGCCGGTTCAGATCGACTTGGTGACTACAGTGTGGACAGTTTGGCCTAAAAATAAAATCCCAAATTTGTGAAAAATTAAATTCTATTCTATTTCCTGAAGTAAAGAAGACTACAAAACAACCAAAACTAATCCAATTTTCCCAATCCAAATTCAATGATTTTATTCTATTTTAACTAGAAAAATAATGAAATTATTATATTCAGTCATACACAATATAGTAGGTCATACACAATACTGAATATATAAAAAGATGATTTATGGTTAACCCTGAACGTGTTTGCAGTCTTGCGTGTCAGCATAATGGGATGTCACTGGCCGTCATAGCGCCTGTGAGCTCACCTTGTCCACCGTAGTCAGAGCCGCCACCACCTCCGTTTCCGCTGGCCCCGGGGGGGATGTTGGGGAAGGGCATGGGCGAGGAGGTGGTTCTGGAGGGTCCGGAGGACGGGGAGGGGCCTAGAGAGGCGATCATCTCCATCACGCTCGGCAGAACCATGTGACTCGGACTCAGCGTGCGACAGCGCTTCAGAACCGGACCGTCTGGCTCCTCTTTGATGTGCAGGTCCGGTTTGACCGGGACAGGTTTCCAGCTGCATACTGGATCGATGGTGATCTCCTCGTACTCAGAGCTACCACGAGACAATTTTAACGTCAATGAAGTCACAGAATGCACACCAACTCAAGATAGGAACAGACATTTAAAAAGGTGTTTAAGGTCTAGGACATTAGACTGAACAATGACACGTTGAGCTTTAGAAGGCCCTTAACAGTGTTGAACTGATAGTTGAACTCCTTCGTATATTAGGCGAACGTGATCAAGATGTTCAATTAGGCTTGATGAGCGTGTAATTGTGAATGCACTCTTTTTTGAGGTTATTGAAGGGAGCTCTATTTTTGTTCAGAATTTGTTCATATTAGGGGGGCGCGCGGTGGTCGAGCGGATAGAGATCTCGTCCGCCAGACCATAGGTCGAGCAGTGCCGCAGGTTCAAATCCCCTGTCCGGCTTTTCTGCAATGTCTCCTCCCCGACTCTTCATCCCGGTTTCCAATTTGGTCCCGTCACCATCAACGGACAATGAACAACGACGCTTGCGGCCAAAAAAGAACTTAAAAAAAAAAAATCTTCATATTAGATTTCAAAAGCCTTTCGAGCGATAGTGCAGAAATAAAGCAAGAAACACATTCCAAACTGCACCATTTCTATCCACCTCCGAGAATCTAACACTGCCCCTAATCTAACGTTAAAACAGTTCAATATTGTCTTGTTCTGTGTCTACACTGTCGTTTGTTGACCAATTATAGCTGACAGCAATGTAAAAATAGAATGAAAAGATTTTGGGGAACCACCTGTTCATAGTTCAAAATAATGACCTATGAACAAAGAATTATCAATTTCATTTTACAAGGACTGAACTGAAATTTGAACTAGGTTAGGTTAAAAATGACCTCGCCCAACACTCGCCCTTTATATGTATCCAGGGCAATTAGATTGGAAAGAGAATCCGATCCAACAATTTCCTTTTAAAAATCATAACAACTGTACAGGTGTAAATCCAATAAAGCAAACATTGAGAAAGTGTTAATTTACCTCTGCACGTAGATCAGGATGCCCAGCATGTACTGGTCCACCTCCAGGCCCTCCAGGAGAGCTGTTTTACTGCACACAGACACAGGTTTGAATGAACCTCCAGGACATAATGAATCGCTGCATAATATCATTAGGCTCTCAGGGTCGTGGAGACTGTTGATGTTTCTAAAAATCTCTTTGACCTGGCTTATAACTAGCATGTTACCCTCTTCAGCCTACTGTATGTGTGTGTCTGAGAGTATCTGCCAGTTTGCTTGTTTTGGGAGCAGGGCTTGAAAAATTTATTTTTAAAATGATCCTATCTTTAATATTCTCGGAACTGTTCCACCATCAAGATATCGGTCCTGAGCCGGCTCAGAACTCAAAGATTTTGTTCGTTCTTAAAGTTCGTTATTTTGTGCAATGTTACGTTTAGATAGTTTATAATATATAAAATATATTTGGTGGACTTTCAATCTTCAGTGCAACTGTATTAACGTCAAAACTGGGTTTAAAATGCCATTACATTCGCTTCCTCGTTTGTCCACAAGATGGAGCCCCAGATGGATGGTTCTTGCCGACTGACAGTGAAAGTGGACGGAAATATAGGATATGTTAAGATATATAGAGAGCGGAAAAAACATTTTTAACCATTTTTGTGGATTTTATAATGTTTTGTTTCTGTTCTGGAACACTCTTCATAATATTCATAAAGTTATTTTTTTAATGTTTTTTTTTCAGCCCATTCAGGGTGTTTTTTTTTTCAAGCTTTATTAGCGTTAGCGGGAACAGGTGAAGATGGGGGGGCAGACATGCGGGAAATACGTCGGTGGCGAGATTCGAACCACCAACTCACCGCGCCATCAAGGCATATGCGTGCTTTCCAGCGCCCTGCCTAACCAACTGAGCTACTGGGCAGCACAATATTCATAAAATTCTGTTTGTTTTCGTTCCTTGAATCGGTTCGGAGCCCTGGTTGGAAGGCTGTGGGTCATGTTGTACTGTTCACTGTCCCGTTTCTGTAAAGCATTTTGTTTTGCTCTCTGCATGAAAAGTGCTATTACGTTTGAGTTTGGGTGAGCCACAAAAAAATAAAGTCCAAAAGAGAAGACTTTCAACTTCAGAATATTTATATAACATATTCTATTATATATGAATCTATTATATTAGATTAAATATGAATATGATTCTCTTGATTAATTCTTGGGCCTTGGCCGGGCCGCTTCATGTATTGCACAAATAAAATGCAAAAAAAGGGATATAACAATAAAGGTATTCAGATCATCATCTGGGCCGCAAAATATGTCCTGCAGGACGCAAATGTCCCAAAGACATGAAAAGACTTTGAGTGTAATTTATGGACTAGAAACTACCAACTTTTCCACAAGCTTTGAATCCAGTGGCTAATCTATAAGCTGTTACTGCCATGCTAATGACACTACTAAAAAACATCAAGATAAAACCTTCTTTTAAAATCCTTCAGTGTAAATGTCCGAAATTGACCTTCGTAGGTACAAATTAGGTTTTCCTCTTTGAATTTAGTTGGTGTGGCTTATAGTCGTAAATTGCTTTTAAATATAATTTCCACAGAATATTTGGTAGAATATTTCAGATCGCTAATTGGTTCCTCAAAGAAAAAAATTGGTAGGATATTTGATGACTTCATGATACTATAGCTGCAGCTCTAGTACAGTGTCATCCATTATGATCAATAAAGAGCAGACAAAGCCTTGTGATTACAGTGCGACGTCAAAGGTCTGCACATTTCCTTGTTGGCACAGAATGGGTTAAAAAAAAAAAGAAAAAAAAATGTCAACATTTTCGTACGGATAGACTTGGCTCACCCCGCAACCCGCCCCGGCGCAACGTCAGTGATTACTTTGCCAAACGTAATGTGTTGGATTACTAGGCTAAAAAAAGGCTAAAGTCAGACTAACTCCGTTACTGGCGTTACTGGTTCTATAGACAAGTTTTTCACCCGTTTCCGGGTTATTTCCTCAACTACCCCCGTCTATGGTCACCACTTCGGGGGCCATTCATTTTGCCGTGTCTCTGACTATTTTTCAACAAGTCTCAACTGCGAGAGCACACACCTACCACGTTATTTTAAAAGGATGGTGGTAACTTGTGTTGTGCTATTCCACACCCAAATACCCGTGCGGATCGATGCCCCACAAACGCATGACTGAATAATCTGCACAACCCGTTCCATTTACTCATCTTCAAGTCGGATTTTGTCTGTATTTCATCAATACTTAGGTAAAACCGTGAGCAAAATGGGGTTGATGATGTGTAATTTGTCACAGAGCGAGCTGTAGTAAGTGGATTTTGAAACGTTGCACGTTTTGTGTGACGAATTCAGCCACTTTCGTCCACTACGATCACTTTACACAGGAAAATATACAGACACAGGAAGTGCATTACATCCGGCAGGATAAATGTCAGCCCCCTATATTCAGCGGGAAAACTTGTCTATAAGACAGTATCTAACATTTCAATAACTGATGTGAACATACTTGCACACGGGGCACCTCCAGGTTCCTCTCTCACAGTTGAGTTGCAGGTACGACTCCAAGTCGAAGCACTGGACACAAAACAAGCATGTTACACTGCAGTCATGACACCAAAACACCCCATCACCGTGTTCATACCCAATACGACCTGGAGTTTCCTGGCTTACCAAATTAACATTAGCGGTGAGCAGCTGCAACGCGTAGTGTGGCGTCTTTGGCATCTGATATGACCTTCACCTATCCTGTAGTCTGGGTGACCGTTGGGGTACCACTGAATCTCTCTATGTCCCCTGACCACTTGCGTGGCGTCACCGAATCTGCTAATTGTCCACTCTTGGATGACATCTTCGGATCACTTTCTCCGTCTCCCCTCTTCCTTCCACCTGGCACTGTGCCGTGTAGGATTATTTTTAGTCCTTGGTATCTTTTATGGTCCTTGGTACGTTTATGTTTTGGCTGTAGTTATCTTAATATGGCTTGCTTCATTCAACTTAAAGATGGACGCACACAAACTCTACACATCCAAGCCAATTCTTCTGGAAATGACATTAAATTGGAAAAAGCATAGCCCCTGTCCTTTAGCCCTAGCCCTTCGCTCTTGGCATTTTTGAACCCTTAACTTGCCGTCGCATCATCAACTTTTGCCACCAATGCTGCCAAGCTATCGATCGTCGACTCAGTTAGCCGGATATTTAAGCAGGAATTGGGACACCCCTTATCACTAATATGTCACCCTGACATCTGCTCACTATTTCCAAGTCAGGGGTGACATGTCACAAACTAGCGGTATTTCAGGGACATTTTCAATAAGCATGGTTCATAAATAATACTCAGCTATTGAATTGGCAATAGTGTGTACTGTAAAGAAGATGCTGTATTACAATACAACCTTATCATGAAGTGCATCATATTCTGTGGAACATGAGATATTTTAGAAATGCCAATACCAGGTCTGTAATTTGCTTTGTGTACATTAATGTTTTAGTGATCTTGATTTAACATGGTGTCTGATGCTAATTGTAATGTTGAATTTGCCACTTGTTGCAATTTTAATACACAATAGTATTTATTGTATCCATTTACTAATTGACCTACCCATTAACCTATCAATCTACTTGTACTACCCATTTCAAATATTTATTCTAAAAAAGCGTATTACATTAAAATCAGCTTTGATCTTTTACAAATGCACAGACACAAGTTGTATTTGCCTGTGTGGGGCGGTTTCCCGACCGGCAGTCAGGAAGACCGAGCGGCGTCCGGCTGCAGCCAAATGGAGACCGGCTGCTTTGCGGGTCGCTTGATCGTCCAGTGCGGGTAGGAAACCCCCCTACCCAGGGCTGCGCTGCCGGGCGCTAGCTAATTTGAAGCCATTTCCTCACCTGTGGTGCATTCCCGAAGTTCTGCCATATTTTCAGCCATAGTGATCTGTCTGCCAAGTCAGCTGTGGAACTCACTCGGGGGATGTTTTGATCAAATAATCAAAATAAGAATTGGGACTTGACAATACTAAGCGTCGCCCTCTGATTGGTCAACAGAATCGACCATTCAATTCACAGTGTTGTGGGTATGGGTATTGTGTGGTAGGTACCCCAACAATAGGGGTTGCAACTAGGAACGGTAATGGTTTCATGGTGAAATAAAAGGTGACGGCTACCTAGGAAGGGCAACGTCTTCGAGGTGAAATACGTGCCCGTACCTGAATGTGTCGGCAGTCGTGTCCCCGAGCGGGGAGCTGGATGCGTCTGAAAGTGATGGGACACTTTAGGGACACTCTGATGGCAGTCTGTTCCACACCGTCCTCTCCATTCAGACCCGGGGTGCCCGGAATGGTACCACTGCTGAAGTTCCTCTTGACTGAGGAGACACAAGCAAACCATTCACTCGAAGCAACTAGGGGTATGCAGTCGGCGCTGACTGGTAACAGGATATCCCGCAAAACGCGATAGAAGCATCTTCTTATTTTGTTGTTTGTCTGTGCAGGTCAAAATGATATTGTAGAGCCATGTCATATTACATGCTACCGGTCAGTGGTAGTGACTGTGATGCATAAAGTATCGGACGCAGAGCAGCCCAAACAGGCAGTGGCCAAGGCGTCAAATCTCCAGTGTCAGTTCATCTCTCTCCATCCTAACTTCGTCCAGGATTTCCCAAAAGGGACCAAGCTTCACAAGCACATGTTGACTAATTGTTTTTTTTTTTAGAGTAATTTTTTCCGGTGTCAGCGCCGTCTTTCCATCTTTATTGGATAGGATTAGTCGGAAACTGGGTTGAAGAGATCGGGGGTAGACATTGCAGACAAGTCGACGAGCGTAGTCGAACTCGCGACACTGCGGTAGACACAGCGTCACTAACATGAATGGGGTCGCGTTAGGGGCGGTGTCCATAACCACTCGGCCAACGCGGACCGCATGTTGACTAATTTTTAATACGAAGCAGTCAGGGACAGTGACACTTGCATTGTATAAACTGACTTGCAACATAAGTGAACATTATATTGATTTTTGAAACAATGACTGTGTGCCGGCCTCAGATTTGCACGTCGCAGACCCGACAAGTCCGCGAGTGATTTCAGTGCGCGGATCGCCGACCGGCATAAATGTATTCCGCTTCAAAACGTATTACGATCCACTTGAAGCAGATCTGGATGTGTATACATGAGCACTTTTGAAGCGGATCCACCTATAAACGGATTAGATTTAGGCTTTTTGGTACCATGTAAACGGGATTAGTGAGAGGAAGGGATGGGTGATGCTCATTTGTAGGAGTACATTTTAGTCGTCAACTCGTCATGTTGGAGTGTGACAAATCTGACTAAGCAAAGGTGTCTGTGTGTCAAAGGAAGAGACTATAGACGAGTTTACATGCGTAACATTGGGGGGAGTCATTTTGTCCCGTCCTTCTGTAGGTCACTTCCGGTGCCTATATGTATGTATGTATATAAAGTCTGGTGAAGGCCGGTACGTGGACACAAAACGCACGCCAATTAAAAATCCGACCACTAGATGTCGCTATGAGACCAGTTACACGTCACACTCCTTGGTTCGTTAACTTTTTTGTATACATATTGATGAAATACAGTCAAAATCCTACTTAAAGTTACTCACCGAGTGGTCACGTGTTCTTCTGGACCAATAGGCTGGCTGCTTCTATTAGTATTTTTAAAAAGAATGAGACAATGGAACGGGTTGAACTGATTATTAAATCGTGCGCTTGTGGGTCACAGATCCGCACGAGAGCATTTGGGTGAGGAATAGCACACCGCAAGTTACCACCACAATTTTTAAATAACCCTGTAGGTGAGTGCTCCCACCAGAATAGTCATGTAGAAAAAATAATCAAATACACGGCACGTAAATGACACCGGAAGTGACGTTCAGACACCGGAAGTACCCCCCGAACTCGTCTATAGGTGGAAGCGTGGGGCACCTGCATGATGTTGATACATACTCTTGGTGACGCAGTGTTCAGCAGGGAGCAGCCTCTTCTTCATCAGTCCCTGCAGCACCGACCGCACCGATGGTCGATGGACCAGCTGGAGAACAAACAGATGGGACTGGAGGCACAAAACACCTCAGCGTTAGTAAGGTGAACACGTGTATTAAGAAACATTAGAACGATATATTTATGTATAAAGAAACATTAGAATGGTATATTCATGTATAAAGAAACATTAGAAAGAAATAGAAGAGTTGGAAGGGGGGTGGGGATCGTTTGGTGGAGTGGTTAAACACGCTGCACCTAATGCCCGCCCTATTCATGTTAATGGCGCTGTGTCTATTGCAGTATCCACAGTACCGAGAATTCTCCCCTCGTCAGCTTGTCTGCAATGAATACTCCTGGCCAACTAATCCTATCCAATAAAAATGCAAAGCGGCGCTGTAAAAATGACTTTAAAAAAAGAACCATTGACTCGTTCTGCTAGATATTTTTTGCCATATCGGTACTTTTTATGAAATTAGTATCACATGCTGTCAAAAATACCAATACCAAGGTGAACTGCATTTCCTATATTAATTGTATCCAAAGAAATAAATTAATAATACTAGAAGGACTCAAGAGATTGCAAACCAGCACCGTAGTGGTACAAAAAAAAAAATAGTACTTTTAGTGCTAGCAGATTGACCCCACCGGCAAACATTACATACAATTCCCAGTGGTTCCGCGACCCAGAAGTCTAGGTCACTTCTTCCGCTTGTCATTTCCAACAACTCCCCAAAATTTCATCCAGATCCATGCACAACTTTTTCAGTTATCATAACCTGCTTCCGCGGTGCAGGTAATAATTTTAAAAGAGTCTTACACAGCAGCAGGCGGTGACTGTGATCTGAATGGTGTTGCGTCCTGGTTGGCAGACGTGTTTCAGGTACAGCGGTTTGTGCGACGTCTTGTTGTCTCCGCGCTCAATTGTCAGCGGCGTGGCATTGACGCTCACCTGGGGAGAGAGGAGGAGTCTGTCACAACATCCTGACTAACACACCACAATAGAGTTTAGGGCAGGGCTTGAAAATGAAATTATTTTTTAAAACGTTCCGTTCTGAACAGTTCAGGCAGGCCTATGTTCAACACTTTCGTTCTCTGAACAATTCCGCCACGGAAATATTGCTTGAAACACAACAAATGTGTTTGTTCTTAAAGTTTCTCATGTTGTGCAATGTTAAGTTTTGCTAAAGTTTATACAAACAATATTTGGTGGACTTTCAAACTTCAGTGCAACTGTATTAACATGAAAACCGGCTTTAAAACACCATTAAATTCATTTCCTCGTCTTTCCACAAGATGGAGCACCAGAGGCATGGGGCTTGATGCCCGACAGCTGAAAGTTGGATGGATGCACAACCGGAAATAATCTCCCATACATAGGATATGTTAAAATATATAGAGATAAGAGAACGGGAAAAAAACAAACAAAACGGTTTTGTGGATTTCATAATGTTCCGTTTCTGTTTTCCGCTTTTCCGCTTCTCGCAAAATTCCGCAAAATTCAGTTTGTTTTTCATTTTCATTCCTTGAACCAGTTCAGAGCCCTGGTTTAGGGCTACAAATGACTATTCTTTTTATTAATCATCAATTAATATGGACATTTTTATTATATTATCTCCACATTGCAGATTGTGCACCATTTTAGTAGTAGCATGGTAGAGCCTACTCTTCTGTGCCAGCTTTAAAAAACATTAGTTTCTCACAGAGGCTTACATATTATCTTTATTGTATTGTTTACATGTGTGTGGTCAACAGTATTCAGTATCCAAAATATCTCATCAATCACAATAAGCCACTTCTCTGTTGCAAATTTAGGGGCCGTCCAGACAGAGCTGGTAAGGTCGGTACGCTCTCCGGAGAGGCACTTAAAGCACATAAATAATAATAATAAAAATAATACTACGGCTTTCCACCATAACAAGTGCCTATCCCCCGTGCTATTTTGTTTGTTTGTTCAAGTCGTTTGATGTGTGTGACTGATGTGGCGCGCTGCCCCCCCCCCCTCAAAGGGGATCCACATGGGATCCTGACAATGGCGAAACAAGAATTTGCCACCTTTAACAGGGGTTTCTCCCAGCGGGGCAAAAAGTTCGGGTCCATCTGGATGAGAGGAGGGTTCTGGTTAAAAAAATTTCAGACCATAAAAAAGGTTCCGTCTGGACAGGCCCCGAAAGTCACTATTCTGTACAGGACGTGGTGCTCCTGATCGGGCCCCCTCTTGTCCCCCCTCCCCCATTGACTCCCCGAGAACGCTTCAACTGTCTGCATGTGTGTCACTGACTTAGGACCAGACAATGATAAGAATATAAAACGCCATCATTAGCCACCAACCTGGACAGATGCTGGCCAGTTAGTGTTCATCTGCCGGTCTTCATGATGGTAGCACTTAAACTGGAGCTCCAAGTCAGGTCTGGAGAAACGCACACGCACACACACACACACACACACACACACACACGCACACACACGCACACACAGGAAATATCACAACTGCCGACACAAAATGTGACCGCTCTCTGAAAATATTTTTTAAGCAGGCAAAATGTCATAGTTTTTTTTATTTCAAATGTTTCCATTTAAAATAAACCAACTCAGTACATCATGATTGTAGTATTTTAAATGCAACTCACTAAATCATCAT
>OMKY01098983.1:0-28680 GCA_900302395.1 Bregmaceros cantori | reverse complement strand
AAATAGTTTGATGACATAGATATTATTTATATTTTTTTCAGTGTCTCAATTTATAATTATGATATCGTTATTAAATTATCTGTGTCCACGAAGCAGCAAGAAAGGTGCACTTGCTGCCCCCTTCTAGTCTTACTTAGCATTGCATTTGATAAATTGCGCTTCTATTCTGTTGCCTGGCTAGCCGGAACAAACGAATCGTCCACACATCACTCGCGATGATATGGAAGAGTTCCGTTAAGAGATCGGAGATGGCAAGGAACAAAATACAAATACTTAAGTACTGTACTTAAGTAGTTTTTTCATGTATCTGTATTTTCAAAAGTACTTTCTCTAATGACTTTTTAATTGTACTGAGTCGATTTTTAACAAAAATATCTGTACTTCTACTCCTTACTTTTCCCAGAACAGGCTCGTTACTTTATTTTCGCACCGATGTTAGGTGGTAGGGATATGTATGGTGTGTATGAGCCAGTAGGGGGCGATAATGCCAACATACGTTAATTTCAATGTTTGGCAGTGGGATTAATGAACCCACTGCCAAAAAAATAAATGAAGTAAGCTAGGCTAGGTTTTAAACAATTTATTCAAACATTGTAAAAATGGCATTGAAAAAGTGTCTTTTATATCTAATTTTATTTTTTTACCTTGTGCTTTTGAGTACATTTTAGAGCCTGTACATTTTACTTTCAAAAATACTTTTTGAGTACGTTTCTGAGCCTGTCATTTTTACTGTACTCGAGTAGATATTTGGATCAGTACTTTGTAGTCGTACTCAAGTTGTTTTTTCACAAATGCATTTTACTCTTACTTAAGTAAGAAATTTGGGGCTTCTGCACTGTGATTTGATAACTTCATTCGATTAACACTTTTTAAAACTTTTCTCCAAGCCTGCTTAAACGAGACCAACTCACCATTCTAGTCGCGTGCTAAGTACGGACGATTCATTTCTTCTGGTTCGCCAGGCTAACTGTTCTGTCCCGTGTCGTTCCAGATCCGGGACAGCGCTCAGGAGCCTTGCGGTCGACTGTCCTTCTTAAGAGAACCCAAGAACTACCGAACGCTGACCCAGAATGCCATATGCAACCTCAACATCAGCCTGCCCCCGTACTGCAAGGTCAGAATTCACAACGAGCTCTATTCTCCATGTAACATATGTGGCGATTTTGTGGGGGGGGGTCGTCAATGGCGAAGCGATTTAAGGCCCGCATGGATATTAATTCAGAGCCAGGGTGGTATTTGTCTTTTCACACTGACTGTGTCCGAAATCGCTCCCTATTCGCTATATAGTACACTATATGGGGAGCACAGCGTTTTACCCACAATGCACCGTGAAAGGTAGTATTGATGTAACCTAGGTCTAGCAACATTGCCCATAATGCATTGCGAGACACATTAGAAAATGATCTAAACTACAAACATGGGGTGAGTCAAGAGCGACTGACCCACGGCAAATAGTTATAAATGCAAGTACTTTTGACTTTCTGATGATTGTTGAATTTTATAATTTTTTAAATAATTTTGATGCCGCCGACACTAGTGTCTGAATTCTCGTTTCAGTCGTTGCTGTTGAGTGCTCTATGAGAGAGGCGAGGTTTTAAGTAGAGGTGCACCGATCCGGTCCTCATATTGGTGAACGGTGTTGGATCAGACTTTTTCCCAAGGATCGGGACTTGTGATTTTGTCCCGATCAGGATCGGTAAATGAGTCGGGGAGCCAAATGTTTGTTTGTTTACTTTGACTATTGTTGAAATTGACAATTGTGCCAAATAGTTTGGGTACTACCAACTTTTGAAAGATCAGAACTCTGTATCGGGACTCGGTATCGGGACTCGGTACCCGAGATCGGGATCGGCCGATCGTTAAATGTTGCAGCTTTGCAGTGCTCTCACCCTATGTGTGTCGTTGCTTCCTGCTGTCGTGAAGGAGTCTGACTCAGACCAAGATGCAGACGTAGAGGTAAAATTCTTCCATGTTTAACCCGGAGGCACAGTTTCTCACTCCCATCTCTGGCCTCCGACCCCCTGTCATCACTCTCGCTAGTCACTCCAACGCAGAGGATTCCACCACATTACGGAATCCTATGAGGAGAGGAAACGGAAAGGAAAAAAGATTTCTTTAACTGTTCAGGAACAGAAACGGAACATCATGAAATCCACAAAACCGGTTAAAAACGTTTTTTTTTTTCTGTTCAATATATACATTAACATATCCTTTCCTTTCGTCCACTTTCACTGACAGTCGGCAAGCAATTGGGGCTCCATCTTGTGGACAGAATAGGAATGAATGTAATGGCATTTTAAACCTGGTATTCACGTTGATACAGTTGTGATAAAGTTTGAAAGTCCACCAAATATATTCTGTATAAACTATATATATATATATTTTGGCTGTATAAACTATATACTATATATTTTGGCAGAACGGTTCTGAGAACAAAAACGTTATACATAGGCCTGCCTGAACCGCTCGGAACAAAACGTTTGAAAAATAATTTAGTTTTCAACCCCTGGCAAGCGCAAGCTTTGGAGCCAGCGTACAGTATGTGGTGGAATACTACCCTTCATCTCATCTAGAATAGAGGTCTACTGTATCAATCGAGCTAACAAGGGCAGGCCGAGCTGGGCTTAAACTGGGATTGGAAGATTTAAACTCGACTAATCGTTGACTAAACGATTGTGAAATGAATCGGCAACAATTTTAACAATCGATAATCACCAAGGAAATTAATCATAGTTATTTTCAGCGATTTGGGAGCTGGCTTCCCCTTTCCAATTCATCCACACAAATTTGATATCAAGATTCAGTTTCATTTGAATTCACCTTATTGCATATACATGGCAGCAGTACACACACATGAAATTTTAGTTGGGCATGAAACAACTCTCTCAAGATCAACAGGTATAAAACAAATCACATCACATCACAACAGAAAGAGATGCAGCACATATGTTATAAAGTGCGATTGGCATAGAATCAACACAAGTAACAAGTCAACATATCAAGCAAGGCTATTCCCTGCATTCAGTAGCATCACTGCGTGATCAATTAATTTCTGAAAAAAACCCTAAATATTAAATCAAGATAATTGATTAAGAAATGTTCAAAATATTACTGTAAATGAATTGTAATAGGTTTGTGTCAGCACTACAATTTTGCGTCTCTTGGAAAATTAGGGCGGCTGGAAATATTGAAGACGAGACTACGCTTTTTGCGTTTTCGGCGTTCACCGTCCCACATATAAATGTTGGCCTAAGCCTGGCTTTCCACTTAGCTTGATTGATGAAATAGTGTTTTTGATCTGTGCCTCAGGGATGTAAAATGACTGGAATATAATTTAGACACACAGTTGATTGACTGAGGATTCAATGGGGCTGTTGACGTCATTGTTTGGCGGCCGCAGACATTATGGTGGTATCATCGTGGTCAGACGAACAGGCAGAGAGGGATATTTGCATAACATTTATGTTTAAAAGTTTTCTATTATTGATTTATCCATGGTAATATGCTATCAATCACCAGCAGATGGCAGCCTAACTACGTCCATTGTATTTGTCCCTATATAATGGACGTGAAGTGTTAAGGTATAACCACTTAAACGTACATATACGTATATTTCACCATACGTGATACTGCCAAAATGTCTGCCGCCACCAAGCCATGATGTCACATGCAATAGCCCTATTGCATCTCGTTTTCATTTTCAGGTTCATGAACCGAGGTCTGAAAAGCCAGAACCCCAAACTGTCCATGCATCGCACGCGACTAGTTGGTCCAGTAGGGTCTGGACCAACCGGGCAGACAAATGGGATTGTTGTCCAAATTCGGGCGGCCCAATCAGTGCCCCGTTAAGGCGGGCCTTAATCGAATCGATCCCTGGGCCTCCATGCCACTTGTCCCGCCCACTCTGCTGTGATTGGATAACTTCTAGTCACGTGCGATGCATGGACGATTCATTTGTTCTGACTTGCCGAGCGAGGAGGGTAGTGGGATTTAACTGAAGAACTGATAAACTCTTCATTTAATTTGTCTTTTTTCCCCCTTTCACAGTCTGCCCTAACACAGGACAAATGTAAGATATTCAACAGCATCTTTACAATGTCTATCTTTCTCCGTCCTTTTGTTAGCATATATTTATATCTATGTTTCATTATAAAGAATTGTATCTTAGTTATAAGGAATTTTGATATAAACGTGGTGCTGATTTTGGTTGAACTCACTCAACCTTTTGAAAAACCTTTGACTAAATAATTTCAAAAGAAGATTTGTGATAAACTCTACGCTTTAAACAGAATGAGTTTAGATGAATGCAAATATGTTGAACACAGACAAATATTTGATTATACATTTATATATTTTCATGTAATCCAAAAGTTAATCAGGTAAGGGATCATTTCTGGTTCCCTGAGGTCCTTCAGTGCAAAGAACCTCCTTAAAACAATTACAAAAGAGAATAACATTAAAAAAACACCCTCTTTGTATTATAAGCTGTTCCATTTAGATGTACATTGTATATTTTGTATATATATACACATTATAGATAAGCATTGAATATATTGTGTATAATATATTGTGTATATTATTGATACAGAATATTTGACTGACATTCACTGCAGTTTTATTGCTGCGGAAAATTCATGTGTCCAAATTATTTACAATGAATTAAATTCAGGGTCTATTATGAATTGAAACCAATATTAACCCTTTCCCCACCCCGAATATAGGTTAGGGAAACACTAACGTTTCCATAACTGTTAGAAACTCTGAAAGAGGGACTCGCCCTGTGGCGTAGCGGCTAAAGACGCTACTCTAAGACACAAACAGTAAACAAATAGTCTTGTTGCTGTGGCTTAGATCACAGCACACGCAGGGCCATGAGATTGCTTTCCCATCGCGGTCATGCACTGCACGTCCACTAATCCCCGCTCTCGCATCTTCCCCTTCACCCAACACTGTCAATAGAATGAGCAAATGGTGCTATATGTAAATAAAGTATATAAGTAAATACCCTAATATCACCTAATGTCTTATTTGCTGAACGAATGAAATGCTGAGAAAATGTCTAATATTTAATCATTCTGTCTCCCTTCACTTTTCCCCTCGCATGGAAATAACTTGCCTTAAACATGCATGAACATCTGTCTGTTCCATCATTCACATCATCTTATTATCGCATCCTTTCCTGGGCATGTTTTAAACCCATTAGAAATCACCCCACCTGCTTAACCTATTACTAATTCTAACTACGGGATTTATATTGTTCATATGTATTTAACTTAATTTCATTTATACATTAATGTCATTCAGTTGAATTGAATCATTAATTCGTTAAATAACCAGACCTGCTATATACCAGTTTTCAGAAAGATTGGTCCAACATTGAGGGAGGAGTAGGAATTTAACTGATTTTCATAAAATCCAAAATGGCAGAACATCTATCCCGACAGAAATGATGTGTTGGATTTGGCTTGATCTAAGGAATACAAAGATACCAACTTGTCTGTAGAGTTGGGGCTGGCGACCTGTAAATTGCTGTGGGTAATACTGAGACTGACTAGAATGTGTATGCCAATTCTTAGCATTTTCCTACGTAGGAATCTATGGTCTGCCATAGACATCCCATTGGAGAAGAAAGCATAATAATAAGAAAACAGACACTTAAGGTGCTTTCGCAGCTTGACCCCTAACTATGGTGTACTAATGCTACCTACATGTTATTTAGAGTCCTTTTTCTGCATGCACCATTGATCATTCATATTTTAACAAGGCTGACAAACATTAATGGCTTTGTCTGAATTGAGGCAATTTGCGTTACAAATTGATTTGGGTTGCAAATTTGAATCAGGCATCCAACAAGCCTTGACATATTTTGAATGTTCTTCATGTTCTTTCTCAGTTCTTTCTTTCCATGTGTTCCATTTTGATTTTCTAGTTTGTGCAAAAGACATGTTCTTTGCTCATCCTTTTGTTGTGTTGCTTTTCTAGAAGTTTCTGTTTGGTCGTGTCATTGCGAGTATGTTCTGTGTTTATAAGCAAGTTATTTCCTGGCCCTCTCCAATCCTGTTGTGATTTCCGTAGCTGTTGATAATGTCCCGATGTAAACCTCTTGTGTAATTCTGTGACCTGTGTCCGTGCGCTTTCCTGACCACTTTCTCCAATGTCTCTCCCCTTTAATTTGTACCTTTTCATTTTCTTTACTCCTTACTTGTCTTTCTTCGCCACGGAAGATGAAGAAATGGAGAAATGCGACATGATCCGTGATCCCGACCTCCTCTCGGATGTGACAGAGATGAAACAGGACCTGATAAAAATGACTGCCCTCTTGATCGCAGATCCTGCTGAAAAATCCACATCGCTAGTGGGGAGCGTCTCGCATAAGGGGGCAGTGGAAGTGTCTGACGAGCCATTGGAGATCATGGAGAAGGATTTGGAAAAAGTTAAAGAAGATCTAGAGAAAGTCAGTGAAATTCTGAGAAGTGGGACATATGAGGGGGGTCAGGCATCAGATCCTTCAAAGGCTTCTCGGATGGCAGAGGAATGGGTTCTCCTATCCGACTCTGAGATAGAAGAAGCAAGAAAGATGGCTGCATTGAATGTTCAAGAACCAATTCTGCGCGAATCGAGGGGCAATAGAGGCACTCCCCGGCCTAGAGCCATAAAGGACCATGGGGACCTGAAAGAATATCTCCTTGACATGCCACTAGCTTCCAAATTGAGATCTCAAAAAGACACAACTTCTTCTGGTTTGGATGTCAAAAAGCCAACAAGGAGGAAAGGAGAAGAGACGTCCACAAAGGGTTCAGGTAAACAAAGTCCACGGTCGTCTGGGTCATCTCCTTCCCCTGACTCACCGGCTATAGAAGACAGACCAATTGGTTCAATAAAAGATAAAGTAAAAGCTCTGCAACAAAAGGTTGAGGCAGAGCAGAAGTTGAGGACAGCTTCTGCTGTAAGCAAACCCTCACAGTTGCCCCTTAAGACACCTCCGAAAAAAGAGGTCCCCAAATCAAAGCAATCTCCAGCAAAGTCTCCAAAAAGAGAAGTAGAGCAACCAGAGGAAACTATGTCAGTAAGAGAGCTGATGCAGGCTTTTCAAACGGGGCAGGATCCTTCAAAGAAGAAGTCTGGACTTTTTGAAATCAAGACAGCAAGCCACAGAACTTCATCTAATTCTGAAAAAGACCAAAACATCCAATCAAAATATACAACCAAAGCACAAACGTCTTGCACTTCTCCAGAGAAGGAACTGTCACTCGACTCAAAACCAAATAGAGGGAACACTGGTCACAAAACATCCATCTCCCTTCATTCAGAACTCAGCGATTTTGGACATTGTGAACTGGGCGACAGCTCTGATAGCTGCAAACATGAGGACGTTGCAGAGTCACCAAGCGTCAGCGGGGGGGAGGCGAGCCCACGTCTAAGTTCAGAGGACAGCTACAAACACGAGGGCCTTGCGAGTCCTGAAAGCCTGTCACTCTCTCCAAAGAATGGAGAAAGCTCCACAAAAACATCTGAAGACACATCTGGTACTTTAAATGAAGAGCCACACGATGGGAATTCTACAGAGTATGGAAGTGTTGAGAAGAAGTCTCTTCAGTTGGCTGCTAATGCGTCCAACACAAGTGAGTCAACACATTTTAAAACAGACTCATACACGCCATTTAAGGCTAAAAAGTTGACTAAGAGAGTCTCAGAGACAGTAGAGACATTTCTTAGTGATGACGAAAGTCCCGATTATCAGATATCTTCACACATTGCCAGTTCCCCAGGCTCAAAAGCTCAGCTGAATCAGGGAAGTTTAGACTTGCCTTTAAGGCACCAAGACTCTCAAAGTTCTGCTGGTGATGACTCTCTAATCATTTACCACAGAGACTCTTTAGAAAATAGTCCTGATGATAACTCTCCAGAAAAGGCTCCAGACTCTATTGAACCTAGCCCCACCAAGGAGTCCCCATGTAGAGACTCCTTGGAGAACAGTCCTGTAGATCAGAAAGACATATCTTTCCCTCCAGCAATAGAACCCAGTACAGTACCCCTCACCCACTCCTGCAAAGCCCCAGAGCTTCCAATGGACATGTTGCGAGCTAGGCTCCAAGACTGTGAGGCTAATCTGGATGACGACAGCTCTGAACCAACATCACAGATTACAAGTTCTGGTAAGAGTCCTCTTTCTTCTGATACCCCTAGTTCTGAAGAGGTAAGTTATGAAGTAAATCCCAAATCCCCTGATCCCGTTCCTCTGACTGCCCCATCCATTCCAAATGTCATTCCTGAAGACCCTAATGAAGATGTGTCAGAGGTGCATAGGAAGCTCACTTCAGAGGAGGATCTGTTTAAGATGATAGCCAAAGTAAAAACATTTGATGAGATGGAACAAGATGCAGGGAACAAACATCACTCTAAAAATGATTGCAATATTGGGGATGGCAGCAATCTGTCAGTAGGCCCCACTCTTGCGATACCCAGACAAGGATCAGGTTTATCCATTTGTGTCGATCCGCTTAATAAATTACAACCTTCCTCTTCTTTCCCAGCAGGTCCACATGAAGGAATCAAGACCTCAACGACAACCTCCGGAGATACATCAGTCACACCACATTCTGTATTGGACACAAATAACACGGTCCCACAGCCAAAAGGATCACAGTCAGAGCTGCATCAATATGTCACTAATACATCTCTCATGGTTGAGCAGTATGATAATATCAGTGAAGAGGAGGCTGAACTTTTGTTGGCTGAGAGAACGGTACAACCTATGACCGAGAACGTTTGCGACGGAAATGTTGCGGATGCATCTTTCAATGTTGAACAGTATGATAACATCAGTGAGGAAGACGCTCAAGTTATGTTGAAGTTGAGTGCGAGTGCTAATAATTTGAGAGAGAGTGCAGATGGTGGACTTGGCCATGGTGAATCAAGAGGAGTCACTGCGAGCGCAGAAGGTGACGTCTGGAGCGATCTTCCAGAAGATGGCACACCTTTTATATCGGGTTTATTATTTGATGAGCCCAAAATCCTCAACTTGGTGGTGGACCGTCCCTCTCAACAAGACACTCCAGACACGCCTACCGAGGAAAGTTCACCTGTAAGCGAACCAAACCCCTTCCTCTTCCAGGAAGGGAAGCTTTTTGAGATGACCCGCAGTGGCGCCATTGACATGACTAAAAGGAGTTATGAAGAGGAGAGTGCTGGCTTTGCCTTTTTTCAGATTGGTGATCAGCCCTTAGAGGCAGCCGTTGTAGAATCGGAGGAACAGAGAAGTGCACCAGTCGAAGTTGGCCTCGATCTCACAGTGGATGCTAAGGGTGAGAACCAAAATGAATTAAAAGACAACACAGATTTGCTCATTGCAGAGTGTGAACAAGCTATATCAAGTGAGGATGGCTTCAAATTAACAACTTCTATAATGAGTGTGTCTTCTGCTCAAATTCAATCCAAATCCACAAATAATGATCAAACACTTTCTGAAGCAGTAGAAGCCAATGAAGATCAACTATCAGGTGAAGCAAATGTTGATGCTGTTACAACTTCCGATCCAATTATGACAAATCTTCAGACAACGGAATCTACAGTGACCAGGTCTGTTTACTCTGAGCAAAGACAAAAGTCATCTGACTCCTCTCCAGAGGAACAACAGGCAGAGGAACCCACACAACAACTCCCTGAAGTAGAGGTTTCAAATGTAGAAGCCCCTAAAATGGAATCCCCCAGAATAGAAGACCACAAAATAGAGATGCCTGAAGTTGAGGTATCCAAAATAGAAGCCCCCAAAATAGGATCCCCCATAATGGACTGCAAAGTGGAGGTCCCTGGAATTGAGGTCTCCAAAATAGAAGCCCCAAAAATAGTATCCCCCATAACGGACCGCAAAGTGGAGGTCCCTGGAGTTCAGTTCTCTAAAGAAAAAGAACCCAAAATAGAAGCCCCCACAATGGACCACAAAGTGGAGGTCACTAAAGTTGAGATCTCCAACATAGAAGCCCCCAAAATAGAGCCCCCTAAATTAGCCCCAAATGTACAAGTCCCCAAACCCATTGCCCCCAAGTTAGATTCCCCCAAAGTAGGAGCCCCCAAATTAGAGCCCACCAGAGTATTTCCCAAAGTAGAAGTTCCCAAAGTAGGCATTCAAATCAAAGCAAGTGCACCCACTACTGTCAAAAAACCCCCAGTAAAAACCCAACCTAAGACTGTTCCCCGTGGCCCTGCAAAATCTACAATGCAAAGTGCTTCTAACACAACTCCTGCTACAAAGGTTGTTAAAAAAGAGGTTTTGCTAGCATCTGACTCTAAATCTAGAATTCCCATCAAAGCATCTACGGCCAAACATGACTCGACAGTCAAGCAAAGCAGTTCAACTCCTGATAAAAAGACAAAGGTACCTGTCAAGAAGGACGTCAGACGAAAGTCCGAGACAGATTCCGGTCCACCAGCAGAACGAAAATCAAAGAGCTTCTGTGAGGGCGAATCGACCAAGCCCAAACCTAAAAAGGAACAGGGTCGTCCTCTAAGTGTAGGTTCCCCAACATCCAAAGGATACAATTCCAAGCTGCCAATCCGAGGCAAAGCTCCCTCTGCAACTCCGCCCAAAGACAAACAGCATTCTCACAAGGAACCTCCGAACTTCTCCCCCGAGATACACGAGGAAGCTGAAAAACTTGCGGCAAAACTGGCGCAAGCAGGAACAGCCAAGGATCGCGACTCCGCAACCAGTGTCATCTCTGATGACGAAAGCAGCCGTTTGGACCCAGCCGTCGTCGAGAAAGAAACTTGCCCCAGGGTCCAGTTCCCTCCTTCGGGAGGCGTGTTTACCTCACATCCTCATTCAAGACAGGCGCAACGCATCCAAAGTGAAGGTACCACCTCTGGTCCCCCCTTACAAGTGTTCTAGACACGATCTTCCTTCTCCTCAAGTGGAGTTCATCTGAGCTTCCTCTTTAGGTTTGGTGTCCATGTTTTGTCTGTAGTGTGACCTTTCCACACTAGTTACGGTGGAAGTGATTTATAAGGGTGTGACTTGCAGAATTACTGTCTTTTGTTTAGCTTTTTTTGAACAACAACACTCTCCGACTGCATGTGTTTGCCCTTAAATAAGGGTGTAGAGACAGCTTGGATTGTCTGTGTAGGGGCTATAATTTATGAGGGAGCTAAATATTAGGTGTAGAGGGTTAATAATCAGTGTGCTTCACAGTTTTCGGGAGAATTGGCTTCTGAGTATTGCAAATGAATTAACCTTCCCAAGCAAGAGACATCAACATCTCGTGTTGTCAACTTGAGGGCCAGGCGAACAGTTCCCACTTGCTAACGTTACAGCCATTAACTTGTACTCGCCTGCACTTTCTATTTCTCTCTTTCTCTCTCTCTCTTTCATTCAGAATATCTCAAGGTCAATATTCTAGTCTTCCAAAATGCTATCCTTTCGAAGAGGATATCAATTTAAAAAACTTGGACTTGAAATTGTATGAGTTTTTTTCCATTCTATGCCAGTGCGTGAAAAGCACTTCCAAATTGTCTCATGGATAAGACAGCCAGCGCGTGTTTCAGTTGAATCGAGATGTACAATGGCGTGATTCGTTGCTGACGGGCATGCGCTGGTATGTTCAGTGGATCCACAGGAGGAAGCTGAACACACCGAGCAGAGACTGGCCATCATCGCCGATCACTTGGGCTTCAGCTGGACAGGTCGGTATCCATCTGCTTGTGTAGTAGGTAGTCCCTCCACGAAAATAAACACGCAAAAACACTCTATTAATGTACGATGAAGTAGTTGGACTTAAACCTTGTTCAGGAGATTCGGTCCAAGGCTCATTTCCCCAACATGTTGTGTCCACAGAGCTGGCTCGTGAGCTGGGCTTCACTGAAGAGCAGATCAACAAGATCCGGGCGGAGAAGCCCAACTCTCTGCAGGAGCAGAGCCACGCACTTCTCAAACTCTGGTCCAAGCAGGATGAGCTCAACAACACAGGTTATCCACTCACTCACTCCTGAGGGCATCAGCCCAGCACCCTGCCAGTGGTTCTCTCCCTCTTATTAGTTCCACCAGGAACTAATAAGATTTCTAAAAATATTCTCTTCTAGTAAAAGTATTGCAGTTTTTTTTAACAATCTGCAGTAATGTTGGTGATTCAACTCCTATTCTTGTCAAAACGTTTTTGTTTGATATTGTAACGAAAGGCTGTCCCCTCGTGGAGGAGCTGGGAATAGAGGAACTCACATTGGCAATTGCTGAACTCAGCCATTGCCAAGGTTCGTTCGGACTCTATTTAAGGAGGCGTGTAGGCAGGTGGAGGACTGCCAACGGTGGCGGCCCAGAATGCACCACGCATGCATTCACTACAATATCTTATCAATCCACAATATTTTCGGAATCTTTCTGTAGTAGTTGCAAACTTTACATTTTACATCTTGAGGACATTTTGCAAATTTAGAAAATGTAGTTGTTTTCCAATGTGGCTATATTATTGAAGGAACCCAGATATATATATTTTTTCCAACGCCAATCCTTGGTGTGATGTGTTTTCAGACGCCGCCCTCCTGAGACGACTGACCAAGGTCAACCGTATGGACATAGTGCACATCATCGAGACCAAACTCAACAAGTACTACCAGGACATGGACAATGTGTCGGAACACACCTACGCAGAGATTGAGCACACAATATCTACGGACCACAGTGAAGGTGGGTCGACAAGTTATTTTTTCCCCCCACAAGCACCATTTTCTCACGTCACAGATCTTAATGGCGCTTTCACAAGCCAACTTTCAGTCTTTCGGTTTTAATGGAACACTGGTGGTTTAACTGCTGGTAAGGTTTGTTTGGGTGCTTGTGAAAGCAACAAGCGAGCCAAATGCGAACCAATTTGAGACCGCTTGAAGAGGTGGTCTCGGACCGTTTCCGACTGAACCAGTTACGGTGAGTAATGAATCACGTTACACGTCATGGTTTAGGCATTCATATGTACCTGTATAGGTATGGGAGTGGAGAACAAAACTGGTTGTAAAATTTGTATGCATCAGAACTCATCATGTGTTCTTCTGGACCAATGGAATGGCTGCATTCACTCGGATGTGCCGAGTCAGAAGCTAATGGAACAAAACATTTATATTGCGGGCCGTTTTATTTTTATTTTATCATTTGTTTTATTGAAGTTGACGCTGAATTATATGAGCTATTATACACATCATGTTCCACATGCGCCCCCTTCTCTTTATTCGGTCAGCTTTCATTTATGTGCTTGTGAAAGCAAACTGGACTAATTAGAAAACAAATTAGCCGAGCAGTGCCGGCAGTTCGCAAACCATCTGCGGCTTCTCTGCAATGTCTCCCCCGACTCTTCATCCCAGTTTCCGATTGAATCCTGTCACTATCTCTCTCAATAAAGAGTGAAAAACAGCGCTTGCGCCCAATAACTTGGAAAAAAAAAAGAAAACAAAAAAAATTAACTGGAATAAACTTTTGATTTGGACCAGACAAACAAATCGTCTTGTGAAAGCACTCTTAGTGACCTGGGCTCTAAAGCATCGTAGAGCAACAATGAGTTGTTTTGATTATCCTGGAATATTCCTTTCAAACTGTTTGTCCCAGGTTTCTCTGCTCTCCAAGACGACATCGACAGTCCGCGGGGCAGTAGGCGCAGCGACACCTCGGGAACCTCCTTGCAGATCCCCATGGCACCGGCGGAGCAGCTGTCTTCAAGCTGGTCCAGTCTCGGTGACCCCAGGGATGGTCTGGAAGCAACAAGGTCCGTACGATCATCCTTCCTGTGCTTTTCAGGATCAGAATTACTTTATTGCCAAATCTTGCAAGCACACAACATGGTATTTGACCTCGGTCTATAGAAGTGGTGCACAAACTGCGCTGTGCGTACCACCAATGGTACGCAAGCATGTTGTGGTAGAATTTTTGATTTTCCACACAAAAAATCTAAATGCTGGGAGGCATTCCTAAACCCCCTGCCATGACCTGTTAATTGTAATATTTTCATTTTAATATTTTTGTGTTTTTTTTTACAGCTTAGTACAAAGCGGAAACGTGGAAGCTTCAGCCACCACTGGCTTTGAAAAACAAGTAAGTTCCCAGTTAACCTTGCACCCAACTGCTCCACACCAAGTAAAGTCTCATGTGCTAAACCCATCATGCCCACAGATATCTGGTGAAGTTGTTGAAGACAAGCGGACTTTGGAGTGTCCACAGAGCACCCAACAGCCGGAGCCTAGTCCGCAAACCGGCCTTGATCAGCCTCAACCGCTCACTGATTTCGGGGCGAGCCTGACTGAGTGCGAGCAGGCAGAACCAGACTTTGGGGAACTAGCGATTGATTCTGAGGATCCCGCAGAAAGTGCTGCTGTTTGTCCCATTCCGGGCGAGGCTGCAGAGTATCAGATGAGCTTTGGACAGATGTGTTCAGATCAGCACATAGACGAAGTATCACATCGGCTCTATTCGGTACTTTATGGGTTTAATCAGGATCAACCAGAATCAAACATAGAAATACAGAACTTGCAGCCTGTAGAACTATCAATTGACAGACGTGAACAGTCGATGGAGGTAAAAGAAGATGCACAGAGTGATTCAGTAATTTCTGAAACCAACAAAGACAGTATTGTGCCACAACGTAATCCATCTAATGATATACTAACAGATTCTTACACAGACAACAATGCCAAATCTGGAATGTCTGGTGCCATACATTTGATGTCACATGACTCAACTGTTGATGTCTTGAAGGAAACGGTTGATCCCTGTGTTCAATGTGCAGAAGTTGACAAATTAGAATCCAACAAAAACAAAGAACTTGTACAACAACACAGTACAGATGAAACACTAGCCCCTCATCTTGACAACACAAAAGCTAATCAACAGAATGTCTGTGCGGCAGAATACCCAGAATCTACCTCAAGTCAGAACATTGCCGCTAGTGCAGAGATTACGATGCCAGGTGAGCAAGGTCATGTTGACTCAAATGACTCACCTGTGCAAATGAACCCTCAATACTTCACCGATGGTGAAATATCAACTATGAGAGACAGGATAAGCTCAGGAGAAGATCAATGGCTTCAAGGTCTTGACCTGCCCCCGGTGGACGCAGATCTGCCCACAGAGGAATCGCCCTGCCCGCCTCCGGACAGCCGACCTCTTTCTCCGCTGCCACCTCCAGACAGTCGACCTCTCTCACCTCTCCCGCCCCCAGACAGCCGTCCACTGTCGCCCCTGCCACCCACTGATAGCAGACCGTTGTCCCCAGTGATGCTGTCTGAAGCTCGGGGTGTCGAAGACGATGTGGTTAAAGTTCCGCAAGAGCAGTATGTCATAAACAGTGCTCAAGCTATTCTGTACCGATCGCTTTCCATGGAAGAACGTCCCAAAACCCCACATCTGTTCCGCTTAGATTTAGCCGAGGACAGGCCCTTGACTCCCATGGGACATGTGTTCCGATCAGATTTCCCTGACGACAGGCCTCTAACTCCCATCGGACACTTGTTACGATCAGATTTAGAAGAAGATCGACCTTTGACCCCAATGGTTTCCAACCATAAACCTTTTGGACCAAGACCTGTATCGCCAACAAGTGATGCTAGTAGTAGTTGCAATTCAATGTCGGTACAGTCATTGATTGCAGAACTTGAAAGCAGAGCATCATCCGCTGGCTCTATGATGTCCGAATCAGATTTGAGGCCCCTGTCTCCAGAAGTTGATTATTATAACCGATCTTTGTCTCTTGATTGTTTACCTACACACTCAGATTCATTCAGAGATTTGGCTTGTCAATCAGACTGTATTGTAGTTGATGATGACTGGGTCTTGGTGTCAGCAAGGGACGCTGGAGATTATCCCTCAGTAGCATCTGAAACTGAAGCATCAAAAGCAGAAATCGCCTGTGGATCAGAGGGCTTGGACATTGCAGCGAACAAAGGACTCGAGCCAGTTGCCTCTGCATCTCCAGAAGAAGTAACCTCTGAGGAAAATGATTCTTTGCCTTTTCTCTTAGCAGATAATGGTGAGATAACACTTCCCTCTGGTCATGTGCCAAAGGCAACTGTAGGTGAAGAATTGTTGACAGCTGATGATATCCCAGGAGCAACTGAAGCTCAGACTCAGGCAAGCGGAAACCTGGAGTCTGGAACTGTAGAAATGAATCTTGCTTTTTCAAATGTATTACCTTCTACAGTTTCCACATCTGGTGCAGATGAGGTGCGGGTGAATGAACTTGAAACAGATCGCAGGCAACCACTTTGCAAGCTTATTTCGCCCATTTGTGATCCACAGTACTCAGGGGAGAAGCCAAAGCACTTGATTAAGCTCAAATATACTCCTGTAAACACCGGTCAGGACACAAGGAAGACCTCACTAATCCAGAGAACAGATTCCTTGCCAAAATTGAGTCCACAACTAATTCATTTAAACAAACCACTAAAGCGTCTGAAGGGACGACACTTAGCATTCGACAGGTCCCTGACGTTGGATTTAGAATTGAAAGAGGATACAAGATTTAGACAACGTATCTCTTTATGCAGATCCTCATCAGGATCTTCAGAACAAATGCCAGTAGATCTTGAGCCGTTAGTCATTCACAAAACACCTGATGCATCCCATGCTGTAATTGAACATGTAACTACTTACACCACAGAATCCCAACTACCTGATTACCGAGTTGTATATGGTCCAGATAAGTCAACACTGATTTCTAAAATTAAGGATCCCCAGTATGCTGGTGAGACAGCCAAAGCAGGATTCATTCAATTGATGAGACGTGAGATGACACACACAAGCTCAAGATCAAACACTGATTTAGTTCCAGACCGAGATCTTACAGAAAATAGGTCCGAACTAGAATCATCTGTATGTAACATTGAACAAGGTGTTGGCTCTGTTGGATCCCAATCTAGCAGAATCTCCCCAGTCTCATCCAATGTTCTATGTGTTGGTGGCCATGATCAGGACTTAGTTTTGTCAGGAGATGTAGCTTCCCAAATGAATGTGGCCACATATGACAACACCCAAGATCCAACTTACCGGATTGTGTATGATGGAGAACTTTGGAAACTCATTTCGCATATCCGTGATCCGCAGTATGTCGGTTTAACTTGTAAAACGGCGAAATTTGAACGTTCTCTATCATCGTCGTCGTCATCATTTAACACTTACACAGAGCAGGAAGACAATCGGATATCATCCGAGGACCTATCAGAATTGCAAGCTAATGAAAGGCCTCTGTCGGCAGAGTCCTTATCGGAATCTAGAGAATTGGATTTTGTTCTAGAACCCCTCAGAACAACATCCCCGGAGTCATTAACATCACTGGACAATGGGCTGTCCCCGGACTCTCCTGTGCCGCAGTATACACACAGCATCGAACCGATAATGTTCTGTACAGGGACTAGGCGCTCTTCGTGTTCAACACCTGCATCAGATTTTGAACTGGAAGTTTTTGATTGTCAGTCATTTTCAATTAGAGAAAGAGCTATTTCCATTGATTCTATTAATTCCAATGAGGGTGCTGACATTTGGCTAACTGACTCGCCTGTACCTGATTTTGGAAGTACAATTCTCCGGCAAATTACTTTAAATGCAGAAGGTGGGCCATCATCACCTGACTCTGATAGGGCAGATATGGTTAGTGAATTTGTGTCCTCAACATCTACATATTGCGAAATTAGACCATCATCACCAGAATCAGTGATTTCAGATAATCTAAGCCCAGACTCGCCGATTCCAAATTTCGCTGCAAATATAGTTCAACCGATGACGTCACTCGCGGCTGCTCGGTCAACGTCCCCTGACTCGGTTGCATCAGATGTTGACTGTGGTCACATGGTTTATTCAGGATTTCCTACTGGCTCAACTGAATTTGAAGGTCGAGGGTCATCTCCGGAGTCGGTTAGTCAACATAGCCGGCTTTCCATCGACTCACCACTCCCTGATTTCAGGCCGTTTTTACCACAAGCTTACGCAAACGTTGGTAATTCAGGTGAGCCCTCCAGTTCACCTGCACCATTAGACGATCTGGAAGCTGATATAAGTTTACCTTGGCATGTTGAGCATTGTCGGCTATCTCCAGATTCAACTTCAGGTGTACAGTCCCCCGAATCACCAATTCCAGTGTTTGATCAGATGTTGGCAGACATATTACCTCGTATAGAACACAGAACAGATTCATCCCAATCATTGTCCTCGGATTGGGACATCAAAACAGAATCTGTTTGGTCAATATCTTTTGAAAACAGAGCCACATCTCCAGAGTCTATTGCATCGGCTAACGAACATAGGCCACTGTCAATTGACTCCCCAATCCCTGAATTTGGACAATGTTGGCCCGAATCCTACCAAAAAATGAGTTCTTCTAGACCCGCATCTGCAGATTCAATTGCTTCTAGTATTGAATATGCATGTCCCATTAACCAATCATATGTATTTGAGGAAAGGCCGGAATCCCCAGAGTCTTTATTGTCAGTATATGGGCAAAAACAGTTCTCACCAGACGCACTCTCTCTATCATATACAAACTATAGCATTGACTCCTCTATGCAGTTCACCACCGCATCTTCACCAATAGACCTACACAATGATGATGGGACTGACTTATGTCTGCCATGGCATCTCGAGCATCGCCCATTGTCAGTAAATTCGATAACATCTGTAGCAGTCTCACCAGAATCGCCAATTCCTGACTTTGGTCAGGTGTTGCTATATGGCGACACATTATCGCACGTAGAACACAGGTCATACTCTCCGCAGTCATTATGTTCAGATTGGGACACAGAAACGGACGCACATCTGTCCCCGATATTTGATGAAGACGTGCAACTGTCCGTTGAGTCAGATATAGACTGCAGACTCTCGCTAGATTCACCAATACCTGATTTCCGGTGTGCAATTGTTCATGATAGGGTCCCGATGGCAGATAACAGATCTTTATCACCTCAGTCGGTTGCATCAGATATAAGTGATACCAGACCAGTACTGGAGCCACACTGTGGCCATCGTCCATCTTCGCCCAACTCGGTTTGCTCTGAGAATCTAAGTCCAGATTCACCGCTGCCCAATTTTACTGTAGATACTGAACACATTTCATCACTTCTCAGATCCAGCCCATCATCCTCTAATGATACTGGATCTGGTGATGAGTATACTTTGATATACTCTTCATCATATACTAAGAATAGATACTTTGATTCTCAGGAATCAAAGTTCACAAGGTCATGGGTTGGAGAATATTTCCCCCCTTCAGGCTCTTCCTCTCCAACCATGCTGATATCAAGAACATCCTCTCCTGATATCTCTGCTGATTCCCCCATTCAGGATTTTAGGCAAGAGACAGCATTTCCCGTTATGCATGAACCGACATCACCAAGGTCCATCTGCTCAGATTGGGACTTGGAAGCTGAGTTATTATCCCCTTCATCTCCAGAAGAGCGCTTGCCTTCTCCCGAGTCTGTTGAATCTATTAATGAGCATCGCTGGCTATCCCCAGACTCTCCAATTCCTGACTTCAGACCTTCCTTGCCAGATTCCTTCAGAGAAGTTGCAAGTTCTGGGACATTGTCACCAGATTGGGATATTGAAACTGATTTGCAGTCAGCGGTATTGAGTGAAGAACTTCGGCCTTTATCGCCTAGTTCAGAAGGGGAGTCGCGACTTTCACCCGAGTCGCCTTTGCCCGATTTCCGCCCCGACATGCCTGTATCTATCCCTTTCAATGTTGAACATAGGTCAATTTCTTCAGAATCTCTTGCCTCTGCCGTGGCTGGATCAGTGTGCAAAGACAGAACTTCATCACCTGAATCAGTTTTCTCCAGAGAAGGATTAAAAATGTCAGCACCAGATTCACCATTACCAACATTTGCGACCCATCAATTTCAAACACCCGACATGTACAGGATTTGTTCATCCATTTCACCCGTGTCAAATCTATCGGATATTGAATACAGTTTAAGTGAGTATTTGATGCAAGACACTTTGGCAGATAATAGACCAATTTCTCCTGAATCTGCAGAAATGCTGGGGCATGATGATAGCTTGTGGTGTGAAGATGCACGTAAGACTCCATCAGCATTGATGGCAACTGATTTACTCCGGGAACAAGGTGACCAAGAAGCGCGCTACCAGCTTGTTTACGACGCCGAATTACGCAGGCTCATTTCTCATGTGCGTGACCCACAATATACCGGCGATGAATTCAATAGCCACACCGCATTCTTCATAGCCAGAACTGGATCTGTGTTCATTTGCAGCGCTCAGTCGCGATCTCAAGATTCATTCCCAACTACCATTCTGAACTCCTCAGAGAATATTGTGGTCGATTTAAGCAGCGATCCTCCTGCTCTCATTGAGTCTGTACTCCCTGATCACTCAAAGGGAATTGAAAAGGCACTGAGTGAATGTGTAACTTTAGATGAAGTCCAATTAGATACCCAGCATCAGTTGGATGAGGTTGGCACGCTGACCAGCAGGGCCGTGGAATCGTCCAACAGTTCTCCACTTTTGGAGGATTCCATGGAAAGCAGTGAGCGCTTGTCGCTGGAGTCAGAACCTGAATACAAGCCCATGTCCCTGCAAAGCGCCTTGCAGGAGGTTCTGGCAAGAGGATCTTCTGAGGACAGCACACCCGAACCCTTGTCCCCGGACTCGCCCATTCAAGACTTTTTGGGGCCTGTTGTGGAGCACAGCATAGTGTGGGAACAACACGAATTCACACCATCGACAAGCTCAGATTCAGAATGTGAACTGCTGGTTGTATCGAGTCAAAATTTTGACACAGAAAAGCGCCCATCGTCGCCGGAATCGGTTTGCTGGGGCAGGCGGGCAACGCTAACACCTGACTCGCCATTGCCCGAATTTCCACTGCCTTCCTTCGTTGAGGAAATGCCGCTGAATTATCGATCGTCATCTGTGTCGCCAGTGTCTTTGCCTTCAGACAGTGAGTATGTTGCGTTACCTGCTCACTGTTGGATTTTGGATACGTCGCGACCACTGTCACCTGAGTCATGCAAGTCGGAAGATGAGGAGAGCATGTTGAAAGTCACCCAACCAGTCGTAGAAGCACAACTTCAGAGTCATGTGACATTGGCACAGTCTGACCGAAGACGGTCCAAAGAACGTACCGTCCAACAATCAAGTGAATCAAAAATTGGAATTCTTCAATCTGGATTAGAGACCACAGCTGGCTACAGGCAAATATTACAAAACGGATCAGAACCCAGCAATATCCTAGAGGCTGTGGCACAACCGCGACCCATCGGAGAGCAGGATGTCGAATCAATGAGGAGGGATTCTCGACAACCCCTGAGTGATAGTGACATGAGAGACATGACTCGAGACTCAGCTACGGTAAGATTGAACGCATGATCCGTGTGTGGAGACCAGTATGGAAACCCACTAACACTGGACACCATAACGTTGACTCGTGTGAGAGTGTTTTCTAATACCACTAGCAAGCATAGAATTGTTGGCAGAGGCCTTGCAATGAGGATTCCTATTCAAGTCAAATGCTGTTTGGATTTTGTGCAAAATGTTTTTTCTACACTTGGTATTCCTTAACCTTCACCTTTCAAAAGCATGACAATGCGCTTTAGGAAAATCCCCTTTTCTCCTGGTAGTCCCTTATCTCGTTCTCGTTCCTTGGAATGTGGCTTAAAAGGACTATTCCAATTAATTTGTTTACCAAGAATTTTCTGGAGACTGAGACAGTTCTGATGCTGCCCCAGATCTGAGGACCCAAACTTAGGAAACTGTCCTAAATGAGGAAATAGCAAAAGGAGCTGGAAGACGATAAGGAACTAGGAAGAGAAGCGGGTTTGCAGGGATTGAAAGTAATCATGGATTGGGACTTTCTATGTGTGATTTTCTATGTGGCACGAAATCTTTTTACGCTCGAAACGCATGTGTCCAGGAGCGGAATACACTTATTCAATTAATTTTGCCATTCACTTACAGGCCTGGCCTCAAAGGTCAGAGGCAACTCCTTTGGACACACAGGAGAAGAAGTTGTATGAAATGAAAAGTGAGAGTAAGGGCATATCAGTTTCCAGGCCAGAGATGGTGCCTTCCCTCCAGCTACCAGTCTGTCAAAGCCCCACCACACACCGAGCGGTTACTCCGGTACTTTTGAACTATAACCTTGGTGAACCTTACAGAGCACAGACCCCGCTTAGTGAAGCTCACAAAACTCAACAATTATTTACGGAAAGATCGAGTCAACACTTGGGCACAGATCACACTCTCAACAACAACAACAGGGTTGTTCCTGAAGACGGGCCACCACCAAACGTTTTTGAATTCTCACCAGGGTTCACTCAAGTCATCTCCGAGTTTGAAACCACCCTTGCAACGTTTGAGTCTAAACCACCTCAGGAATCGCTGGACTCTGATGAGTACTTTGACTGCGAGCAGACGTTGTCTGAGGAGTCGGAAGCTGAAGATATGAACACTGAACATGATCGCTGCGTCGCTCGCATCACAGAACCGTTGGATTCGGACAACCCGGATTACACCGTCCGGCCATACCTGCAAGTGCAGGATTACCAGCACTATTCATCGGGTAGCGAAAGTCTCCCTGAATTGTCGTATGATTCAGATGGTGTTAACGGATGTAGAACTGAACGCAATCGCCTGTTGTGTGAGAGTCTGCCCTCACGAGATCAGGCAGAGTTTGAGGATGACGATGACTTCCTTTCCAGGGTAAGATGTCGAGCATGAGCAGAGAGCTGAACGCGTATTTTTTTGTTTTTTGGCTTTGCCTGCGGCAAATTTTTTGCGTTGGCACCACGTTTTCAAGCTGAAGGACTTTAACCTGCAGAATGTTTTTGGATGCACGTGTGGTTTTAACAGAAAACCTAAACGTCTGAAATAGCGGCTAAAGCAAATAATGATGTTCTGTAAGGAAACAGTAATTATTTGTCATACATGCACCATTTATATCATTTGACCTATCATCTATTGATTTTTCAGTTTTTTCTTTTTAAATTTTGCATGCAAGTTTTGGTTGGAATAACAACACCATGTACCTTCTCTTTGTCTCAAAGTCATCACAATTTTTGGTTAATTTCTCCAACCTTCCACACTGTCAAGGCATCCACATAATCAAACTCAGATCCACAAGTTTACCTCAGCACTAGCTGTCAACATTCAGATGATTCCACAGTGATCAGAATCAATCTGAGAGTACAAAGAACAGAAGGGACATGGTTGACTCCTGACACAAAAGTTACACAAAGTTGTTGCTTTTGTGTTGACCCCAGAGATGGGGGGAATCCAGTTCCAAAATTTAAAAATCTTGCCGTGTTTTGGTTCCAGCTGTGCCCTGCAGATGGAGCATAATATCAACTGTTTGTAATCAGTGCAACTGATTGATCTGCTAATCAGTGGCTGTGTCCGGAATTGCTCGCTATCCGCTACACCCTACTCCCTATATAGTGCACTCAATACCAAACCCGAGGTTTCATACCCTAGAGTCAGCGCCTTCAAATGTATTATAACGTTATACAATTCAACGATCATCTCAAAAAGTCAAAAGAACTAACATTTAGAACTATTTCCCGTATTTGCCGTACTAGTCAATAGGGAGAGATTTCGGACATAGCCAGTGACATCATCTGTTTGCAGTGCACAGGCAGAACACAAAACGTGGCAGGACCTTTATTTTCCGGAACTGGATTTGCCATCACTGGTTGACCCACATAATCATATTTTTCATCATTATTTGAGAGCAATCCACAGCGAGCAGAGTCCCCAGGGATTGGGAGGAAGGAAAAGTTGAGGTTTCGGTTTGTTGAGTGTGAATCTGGGCGAATAGGTTGAGCTTGTTATTGCGAACAAAGCCATCCACCATGGGGGTGTCATTGGCGGAGTGGTTATGGCAGTGCTTAATTTGTCAAGCAGGAGGTCCTGGAGTGCTGGGGACGAGTCGCTCCCCCAGCTCAAGAGCAGCCGGGGGAGCGCAAGTCAGAGGTGGGGGAGCGGCCGTCAGCGGTGGGGGAGCTGACTTCTCCCTCCTCATTCTGCTCCCATCTTCAGCTTGTCTGCCATGTCTACCCCCAATCTCTTTAACCCAGTTTCCGACTAATTCTATCCAATAAAGATGAAAAACGGCACTGACGGCAGAAAAAAATAACGTTTAACAAAATCCTATAAAATCGATTGATATCCAATATCAGATCAGTATGAGAAATTAGTGGTTATATAATATTAAATATTGGTTTAAAAAAAATCAATATTGTGCATCTCAACGGATACAATCACTGCATCGATCTACTAACTATCTACCATCGGCCAGTGATGAATGTTTTGTGGTACAACTCACACTACGAGCTGATCTGCATGTGGAGCAAATAGTGCACTAACCGCATCAATAAATTACAATTTGAGAAACAACCTGCAGTTCCCAATATGGAAACCTCCACCCCTGCAGGAGATAGCCGAGGAGTTAGGGCAGCTGTCCGACAGTTCGGAGGAGGAGGTTCTAACCACACGCGTGGTGCGTCGCAGAGTCATTATCCAGGTAAAACTTCAAATCAGGAAGAGGTTTATCAACCCAACCCCGAGTCGAGGCTACCACAGTATTGATATGCAGCCAGTGCGCTGGGCACATGCATCATGGTTTATCTCCTCCAGTCGCATATGGCCCATAGACGCCAGTGCAGACTAGAGGAGCCTCGTGCAGTCTCATACTGACACCAAGCATCGTCTATTGTACGATCACTGCGCTGGAACCGCGAGCAAGTGAATTTCCCATGATGCAATGCTCAGACACACAGGTTACAACACCACCCATCTTCATGTCATTTCGCGGTAGATGGTGACGCACTAGTTTGCTGCTGTCGTTGTAACAATTGTTTCAAATTGTTCTCTGAACCCTCTCTCTCCGACCTGTTCCCGATAGGGTGACGACGTGCCGGAAGTCCCGCCCCAGACGCTGACAGAAGAGAAGTACACGGACGAACACGGGAACTTAGTCGTTAAGAAAGTATGTGGATCATTAAAATACATTAACGGCCTTTGTATTTAGTGGATGTGTGACTGCTACTGCTACAAACACAGCATGAAAGACTCAACACATTATACCAGAGAACAAGACGAGGTATCTGATGCATGCTGGGAATTGGGAATTCACTTTATGTAAAGCTATCTATTGTTTTGTGTCGCGATTCTGTGATCTTCTTTAGGAGTGGCGTCTTGTTGGCATGGTGACGCCGCAGCTTCCTATCACTTCCTTGTGGGTGTAGTCTAATTGGTTTTCCCGCTTGTTTGACCCCACCTGGCCGTTGCAGAATAGTTTGTCACGACAGAGAGCAACAGATAGCAATGATGGATCAAAGAAGCAATAGAGATTAGGAAGTGTGGCAAGGACACAATCAACAGAGAGTTAGGGCTTACTCCCTTTTGCGCATTTGGGACTCTATTTTGCAATGGCCCCCGCAAAGTGAAATGCAGGGTCGGACTGGCGGGAAAACCAGTCACTCCACACCCATAAGGAAGTGATAAATTTGTGGCGATAAAGTTAGGACACCACTCCTAAAGAAGTTCGCAGAATCACAACCAAAACTGTTGAGGTATTTTAAAAACCTCTTTTGTTGCTAAAAACGTGAGATACGAGTCTTATCATGTTTTCCCAGCGAGTCACGGTTTGCCAAATACACATTGGATGGTTTCCAAAATCATCAAAAGTCATCTTACCAGCGTCCCCAATAATCAGACAATGTGGTTGTATTCGTCAGGCTTTATTCAAGATACTTCACGACAATTCAGCAATTGGCACAGGCAGTTACAGAGTGGGACACCCATCGTCACTGCACGGCACCCACATCAGAGACTCTCTTGCAGTGCTTAATTTGTCAAGCCGGAAGTCCCGTAGCGCTGGGGATGAGTAGCTCCCCCAGCTCAAGATCAGCTGGGGGAGCGCAAGTCAGAGGTGGGGGAGCGGCCGTCAGCAGTGGGGGAGCTAGCTCCCCCTTGCGCCCCCTCAAAATTAAGCACTGCTCTGGCTCATTGCCCCTGTTCTGCTACTTCCAACGTCTTTAGGCTCAACCCCCTTTTGATGTTGGCAAATCGCATCTACCGGCACGTAGTACAGGCATACAATAATAATGGCAGCTGACCGTCTGCACTCCGCACCACAGACAATGACGTCAACAAGATTATTCTCGGTACTATTTACCAGACAGGCTCTTGGTCACCTCATCCTAAGTTTTCACCGCATTACGGCGCCAGTGTCCATAGGTAATAAAAGTCCAGTGCGAATTGGGCTATAGATGTATTTTAGGCACTAAAACTGACCGGCTGCAACTCTGCCCCCCGGCACCAGGTCACACGGAAGGTGATACGTAAGTATGTGTCTTCGGACGGAGTGGAGCGGCAGGAGGTGACGATGGAGGGGAGGCAGCAGGAGCCTCTCGCCGTGGAGGATGGCGACCAAGTGTCCAAAGTGGTGAAGAGGACCGTGCTGAAGAGTCGCGGAGACCAGAAGGAGGTTTGGTCCAACTTGATAATAATAATAACTTTTGCCACCATGACGCTGTCTCAGTTGGTCCATGCTGCTTTCAAATCAAATCAAACTTTATTTATATAGCGCCTTTCATGCAAAGTGCTTCACGGCAACACAACGAAAATTAAAAAAAAAAAACCAATATGACCCACAATCTTCCCATCTTATTAATAACCAATCATACTCAAAAGTGCACAGAATGCTTTACAAGGACAAAACAATGAACAGTAAACTGAATATTAAACACTGGATGTTATGCTATCTGGATATCTTATCTATATATTTATCTAGATCAAAGAACTGCCAGGGTCATGGGACTCGGAGATAAAAAGAAAAAATCTCTTGTTGCGTGTTGACTGCTGAGGAGCTTAAAAAATATATATTTTTCTGTAACCACCCTTTAGTGTCTGGAGAGTTGTGTTAGTTTTTTTAAATGTATGTTTTGTTATTTCATATGTTGTTGTCATTATGTCTTTTTATTTTTTGTTTTTGTGATGCCGTCTATGTGTGCATGTTTTGTTGTTAATACAAATATTTGATCACAAAAAAATATATATAATCCTAGTTAAAAGCATCGCCCGCGTCCGAGGCCGAGAGGTCCTCGCTCAGTTTGCGTATGGTTCGAACACAGTGAGATGGAAAGTAATGTCATATACTATGCTCTATTCTCCGCAGTGCACCTTACAAGAGGTCGTTGGAAGCTCCTCGCAGTTCGAGGCGGAGCCCGTGCAAGGTCGTAGGGTCAGCAAGGTCCTGAAGACCACGCTGGTTCAGGGGGAGCGGATGGAGAAACAGATTGGGGACAGCTGGCTGGCTGCTGACCTGCCCTCTGCCGGAGACGACTTCAAGAAGGTTGGCCTGCCCAGCAATTTCCTGGCTGACTAGCCTGACGAGCCAGACCAAACGAATCATCCACGCATCGCTCGAACCTGCGTTTGGGTCTGGAGTCGATGGGACCGAAAAGGGGTTTCGCGTGTGGTGGAGGAGCTTTATTTTAAAGTTAAATAAAAGTTATCCAATCACAGCACTGTAGGCTTGACAAGTGACAAAATGCACAGTAAATTTTGCAGTGTTGAATCAACACTTAAAAGAGTTGAATTCAACACTGTGTCTGAGTGTATTTGGTCCTTTTGGTCCAGATTTGGTGTAAACTAATTCTTTCTTTCTTTAGTGTTAAACGCCGACCTGAGACAGTGGGTATCCCTATGCCCCGGGGAGGGCGCAGAGGGTAACCCCGCCCCCACGCCTGTAAAGGGACGGGCGTCTGCATCTCAGCGGTCGAAGGCCACGAGGGCCTGCGACACGCCGAGTCAGCCTCAGCGCTGCTGCGACCCAAACCTCTGGGGTCCGAAGCTCGGTCCGTGCCAAGGGTCGAGTGCCGCATGAGTCACGATGCAATGAAAATGGTGGCCACTAAATTTTGAGAGAGGATGAGGTGGGCTGGGCTTAGTCGAATTGACACAGCGCCTTGTAACTCTGCAACTTAACACCAACACTAGTAAATATTCAACTCTCTCTGTCGTTGTAATGTTGTAACTCTGAAAGAGTCAATAAACTTTGACACTGCATATTTAACACTGCAAAATTCACTGTGTAGGAAGTGAGGCTCTCGCAGAGAGCCCACCTCAAGCTCTCAAGCTCTGATTGGTCAGTAGAAACCAGGGCTTTGAACCGGTTCAAGGAACAAAAACGAAAACCGGGAACTTTTTGTATTTTCCAGGGAACAGAAACAAAACTGGAAACGTTTTTTTTTTTTTTAATGTTCCGGAACAGGAACACTTATTTAAAAATAATGGTAACCGGTTAATACCGGTTTTATTTCGTTCCTCAAAGGAGGGCACTTTGGGATAACTTCTAAAATAAAACAAGAGTATTTATCAAATCTACGATGCAACAGTGAAGTACGAATCGTTGCGGGACTCTCTGTAGCGCGTTGTCGTGGGTTCGCCCCGACACACAACAAGACCTTGGCTGTAGAGCAATACCAGCGGCCTCTGTAGCGAGTCGCTGTGGGTTCGCTGTAACATATATTACATAGCATTAAACAGGAACAAAATTAACCGTTCCGGGAACAATATTTTTTTGTTCTAACCGGTTCAGGAACGTCAATTTATTAAAGGAACACATAACCGGAAACGTTATAATTCTGTTTCTGTTCGGAACGAAACGCTTGGGAAAAAATATTGGTTCAAAGCCCTGGGTA
>OMKY01098933.1:0-10371 GCA_900302395.1 Bregmaceros cantori | reverse complement strand
TAAATATATGGGGCGCTGAATATGCGTCTCGCCTAGGGGGCCACAAATGCTAGGGGGCCCCGCCTGCAGGTGCCCCATTGGTTGCTAATTGACACCATGTTTTTGTTCCATGTCCAGTGCATCAAGACCTACAACTCCGACTGGCATGTGGTCAATTACAAGTATGAGGACTACTCTGGAGACTTCCGGCAGATTCCAAAGTGAGTGACTTCATCCTTGCCCGATATGATTTGGGTGCCATGATGTCACAATGGAGGCAGTATTGGAATAATGTTGATTCTTTTCATTTAATGCCAGTTCTGTGAACATGCGTTTGGCTCACTTTTTTCGTTACACATTGCAACACATTTTCTTATCGATCAGAGGTTCCTGAAGATTTGTGAAGAAGACATTGCATGCAAAGTGCATCCAAGAAATGAGGCCCCATTGTTTGAAGAAAACAACATAGCTATTAATAGTATCATTTAATAATACTAATAACAACATAGCTATTAATAACATAATTTAAATACTACTAATAACAACATAGCTATTAATAATATAATTTAATAATACTAATAACAACATAGCTATTAATAACATAATTAAATAATACTAATAACAACATAGCTATTAATAATATCATTTAATCATACTAATAACAACATAGCCATTTCTTTTTTCTTCCCTTTTTTTAAGTTTTTTTTTTCCGGCGTCAGCGCCGTTTTTCCATCTTTATTGGATAGGATTAGTCAGAAACTGGGTTGAAGAGATCGGGGGAAGACATTGCAGACAAGTCGCCGAGCGGAGTCGAACTCGAGACACTGCAGACGCTGTGGTAGACACAGCGCCACTAACATGAATGGGGTCGCGTTAGGTGCGGTGTCCATAACCACTCGGCCAATGTGGACCCCCCAGAGCAATTTCTTTAATATGACGTGGCATCCTTTTTATCATGAGCAGATGTTGCCTGGCGAGCCAGGACCAATGAATCGCCCACGCGTTGCACCCGCATTGGGTGTTTGGCCCGGTACATTGGGTCTGGACAAATCAGGCAGACGTTGTCTGTATATGGGCTGACCAATCAAATTATTCGAATCTAGACGTGGGCGGAGTCTGGTCCGGGCGACGCAAGACGTTAGCACACTTCGGGAATATCCCTTTTAGCAGTTTTAGCAGTCACCGACTGCATACCTCTAGTTCATGTATGGGTTGTCACTTCCTTCCTTTCCCTCCTTTACTAGTGTTTCTTTGTGGGCTTATTTTAAAAAATGCTTTTTCCTTTTGTGTGTGACAGCAAAGTCAACCGGCCGGAGAAATTGGCAGTTCACGTGTTTGAGGTGGACGAGGACGTCGATAAAGATGAGGTGAGTTGTTCGCCATATCGTGGAAAGTAGCGCTGCAACCAGGGCTTGAAAACAAAATTGTTTTCAAAAAGTTCCCTTCCGAACCGGTTCGGAACGCAAAGATTTAGTTTGTTCTTAAAGTTCCTTATGTTGTGCAATGTTAAGTTTAGATACAGTTTATACAAAATATATTTGGTGGACTTTCAAACTTCAGTGTAACTGTATTAACGCCATTACATTCACTTCCTCGTCTGTCCACAAGATGGAGCCCCAGATGCATGGGGCTTGATGACTGACAGTGAAAGTTGGATGGATGCACAACCGCAAATACTCTCCCAGACATAGGAAATGTTAAAATATGTAGGGAACAGAAAAAAACTTTTTTAACCGGTTTTGTGGATTTCATAATGTTCCGTTTCGGAACAGTTGAAGAAATCTTTTTCCGTTTCCGTTCCCCATAAAATTCTGTAAAATTCTGTTTGTTTTCGGTTTTTGTTTTCGTTCCTTGTTGTGAATGCATGTAATGCATTCCAACATATGTTATTCGTGACCCATATATAGATAGATATAGATATACATCTATATACATCTATATATATATATAGAGAGAGAGAGAGTGAGAGTGAGAGTGAGAGTGAGAGTGAGAGTGAGAGTGAGAGTGAGAGTGAGAGAGAGAGATCGAGATCTATACATGCTACCTACAGTCATGTGCTGCACACCACACATTTTTTTCTTAAGACTATTGTTGGACACAGCTCAATTTGTGTTTGTGTGAGTATCCCTCTCTCTCTCCCCCACTTTCACTCTCCTTGTCTCCCGTTTCGCTGTTTTTTAATCGGTGGAGAGGGAGAACATAAGCAAACTTCATTTTATCACGTGCTCCTGGAATGTGTGACAAGAAATACAATGGAAAACTTGTGGGCTTTTGAAGTTTTAAAATTCAACGTGTGTGAGAATGTGGTCTGACTGATAAGTCTCCACTGTATGTGTGTGTGTGTGTGTGTGTGTGTGTTATAGAGGAACAGTGTTAGTATTAAGTAAGTATTACAGTATTAAGTATATAAAGTATATTTTCAGTCTGACAAGCTGGGAAGAGAAAATCCAGTCCAGCAAAATAAATAAATCAATAATAATAATAATAATAATAACAATAATAACAATAATAACAATAATAATAATAATAATAATAATAAATAAAACATTTAAATTAAGACACAGATACAGATAGGCCCAGGTAGATTTACAAACTTCATGATTAAAAAGTTAAGATTAAATACTAAAATCAAACACACTCCTTCAGTTGCAATTAACATCTAAAATAAGTATGTGGGCTATGCTCGTAATACTGCAATAAACGCAACAATAAATGGCATATAATTATTATGCCAATCAAGTTATTTTTTTGGGCGCAAGCTTTGTTTTTCATTCTTTGTTGAGGGAGATAGTGACCGGATTAAATCGGAAACTGGGATGAAGAGTCTGGGGAGACATTGCAGAAAAACCAGACGCAAACCGGAGCTCTCTTTTAACTACTTTTTTAAGCTTTTCTGCAACCCACACTCAGTAGACCCATTGTGGGTCCCCAGCTTGAATATAACCAGTAGATATTGAGTCTCTACCAATTCAGTCTTATTTATTTACAACGTTGCATGTGGTGTTTGCCGCGTGCGTGACTTGTGTTGTCTGGTTCATGATGAACAGCAGTGCCACGATAAAATATACCGGCCGTCCGCCTCAGATCTCCGTCCAGCCAGATAGCTGGGAATTGCGTAAATATTGTTTGGGTAGGAGGAGGAGGAGGAGGAGGGTGGGAGTGTAAGGACTTGGATCGTTCTGGATGGAAGACCGAAAGTAGAACTAGGGAGAAACTGAGAGAGCACTGTTCATGGCAAGAGATGGAAAGAGAGAGGGACAGAGAGATGGACAGAGATGGCAAAAGTACCCAGATTTCTTGCTTGAGTAAGAGTAAAATGCATTAGTAAAAAAAACAACTCAAGTAAGACTATAAAGTACTGATCCAAATATCTACTCGAGTAAAGTAAAGAGTACAGGCTGAGAAATGTACTCGGAAAGTATTTTTGAAAGTACAAAGTACAGGCTCTAAATTGTACTCAAAAGTATTTTCGAAAGTATAAAGTACAAAGTACTAAAAATCGAATTGTATGTTTTTTCAATGTTAGTTTGTCAATGTTATTGTTTAAATACATTACTAACAACCTAGACTAATTTAGCTTATATATCAGGACTAAATGAAAACCACTTATTAACGTAATAACTGGGACTGTACTCGGTCCATCAGCGCCCTCTACTGACTCATATTATACATCTTATTCTACCCTGTCAGTGCGCTAAAAAGAGAGAAAAAGTAACCAGCCTGTTTTGGTAAAAGTAAGAAGTAGAAGTACAGATATTTTTGTTAAAAATGTACTCGGTACAAGTAAAAAGTAAACACAGAAAAAGTACTTCTAAAAGTACAGATAATTGAAAATTGTACTTAAGTACAGTACTTGAGTATTTGTACTTCATTACTTGCCATCTCTGGAGATGGAGAAAACTGTAAGAAAGTGGAGGACATGCAGACTAAGGGAAAAGAGGACATGAGAATGCACACATGCCTACCAAGAGACTACAACACATTGAAAACCCATTAAAACATGTTTTTTTCTTAAAGTTTTCCATTGCATCAGATGTGTAATGGAATTCAATATAGCAGCCCCTTACCGCTGTCTCTCTTCTCGAAGGGAATCACCGTTTTGCTAGAAGTGTCTAATACCCCCATAGGACCAATGGACAGAAGCGCCAGATACCGTCAACCAGCGTTTTATGAACCGCGGTGCCAGAGATGAAAGGGACGCATCGTCTTTTGGAGAGACAGACGGTTTGAACAATGTCCTGTGCTCAGCGATCGGATTGATTTGAGAGCGCGGATGAGTCGTAAAAAATATATACGAGTGGAATGACGTCACATGGCCAGACAACTCGTCATCGTGTTTGACTTGGATCGACAGTGTCGGTAGCAAGAGGAAGTGAAGCCGTGGTGTCGGGTTTCTCAATTTGTATTGTGGTGAATGCACGCATGGTGCATTATGGACCGCCACCGTTGGCGGTCCTCCATGTGCCTACATGGCTCGATATAAAGAGTCAGAACGAAGCTTGACGATGACTGGGCTCAGTTATTGTCGTCCCGAGTTCCTCTTTCCCCAGCTCCTCCACGAGGGGGCGCTTGCACTACACGCAAATGTATATCACACTTGTATCAGATTAAATGATCATTGAATGCAATGCATCCATGCTCCTATTTGTATCCCCGATACGCAAAGCGTAGGGGATGTAATGGTTCCGTGTCCGCATCCTTCATGTTAATAACTTGACAACAACTTTTGAACGGACAAATGGATTTGTCCCAGATTCAGTGTGTTAATGCTCTAGGGTAAGCTCATGACCTGATGAGGTTTTGGAGGCCAACTCTTATAAGAAGGCTGAATTCAAGATGGCCAAGATTTGGTTTAGTCCATAACTTCTGACCCGGTGGACGGATTTGCCCCAAATTTCTTGAGTTTTGTTTTCACAAAGGTTGCTTGGATTCAAGATAGAACGCTTACATTTCATTTCATATAAAGAATAAAACATGTCAAGATGGCTGACTTTTTCCTCTGTGTGATAACCAGGACTTGAAAACGAAATTATTTTTAAAATGTTCCGTTCCGAACGGTTCAGGCAGGTCTATATTTAACGTTTTCGTTCTCTGAACCGTTCCGCCACCAAAATATTGGTCCTGAACCGATTCAGAACATAAACATTTTGTTCGCTCTTAAAGTTCCTTAAATTGTGGAATGTTAAGTTTAGATATAGTTTTAATACAAAATATATTTGATGGACTTTCAAACTCCAAAGCAACTGTATTAATGCCATTACATTCGCTTCCTCGTCTTTCCACAAGATGGAGCCCCAGATGCATGGGGCTCGATGACTGACAGTGAAAGTGGACAGAAATAGTCTCCCAGACATAGGATATGTTAAAATATATAGAGAACGGGAAAAAACGTTTTTAACTGGTTTTGTGGATTTCATAATGTTCCGTTTCTGTTCCGGAACAGTTGAAGAAATCTTTTTTCGTTTCCGCTCCTCGTAAAATTCTGTTAAATTCTGCTTGTTTTCGGTTTTCGCTCCTTGAACTGGTTCGGAGCCCTGGTGATGACACAAGATGCCGCTGTGATGTCACAATTGGGGTTCCTTGAAAGAATTCTACAGAAAGCGTGGCTCTACAACGTTTCTCTGTGCACTCAAGTTAGCAAGATAGACAATGAGCTATGCATGCTAACTGCTTAGCTAAGATGAGGGAAGAGGTGCTGTCCAGTGGCTCAATCGGTTAGGCAGTGCACTGGAAAGCACGCATATGCCTTAATGGCGTGGTGAGTCGGTGGTTTGAATCCCACCACTGACGTATTTCCCGCATGTCTACCCCCCATCTTCACCTGTTTCCACTGACCCTAATAAATAAAGATGGGGGAAAAACAGCCTGAATGGGCTGGAAAAAACATTAAAAAAAGATGAGGGAAGAGGATGTTACAGTATATATTTTTGCTGGGTTTTTTTTATCTACCTGTTTTTTCTGTGTTTTTAAATGTAATAAAATAATGTATACAGAAATCTTCTGTGTAAATGTCTATATATTTACTAACAGAAATATGTTTCATTTTCATTGCTCCAAAATAGCCAAAGCATCATGATGACTTTTGTTTACAATGTTAGCTACCATAATGGCTAGTAATACTCTGTTCACACCAACCTTGTCCCTCCTGCACGGGTGTGTGGTCGCGCCTGTGTGGGAATGCCGGTAGACACCCATATAAAAATACATTGGGGTGGATATGGAATGCCATGGTGTTAATAATATGTGACTGTATGGAATTCTGTCCTGACCAGCGCTCCGAACCAGTTTAAGGGACGAAAACGAAAACTGAAAACGAGCAGAATTTTACGGAATTTCACGAGGAGTGGAAACGGAAACGGAAAAACATTTCTTCAAATGTTGCGGAACAGAAACGGAACATTATGAAATCCACAAAACCGGTTAAAAATGTTTTTTTCCGTTCTCTATATATTTTAACATATCCTATGTCTGGGAGACTATTTCCGTCCACAGTCATCAAGCCCCATGCATCTGGGGCTCCATCTTGTGGACAGACGAGGAAGCGAATGTAATGACGTTAATACAGTTACACTGAAGTTTGAACATCCACCAACATATTTTGTATGAAAACGATTTCTCAATTTAACATTGCACAATATAAGGAACTTTAAGAACGAACAAAATGTTTGTGTTCCGAACCGGTTCAGGACCAATATTTTGGTGGTCAAACCGTTCCAAGAACGAAAACGTTAAATAGACCTGCCTGAACCGCTCGGAACGGAACATTCTAAAAATATTTTCGTTTTCAAGCCCTGCCTGACTAATCTATTTTTTTCTGTTTCAGGACACGGCGTCTCTGGGTTCCCAGAAGGGAGGCATCAGCAAGCACGGCTGGTTGTACAAGGGGAACATGAACAGTGCCATCAGCGTCACTATGAGGGTAGGCCAGCCCAAGTCAGTGTGCAGGCTTCAGTTCCATGCAACAATGGTGCTGTCGCGTTTGTAACAAGCAACATCTGAAACAACAACACACACATAGTGGTAAACAGCAGCCGCTCACTTAAACTACAACACATTTCTAGTGCATCTGTTGAGGTAAAGAACAGAATCTGATACATGTAACATGTTTGACCAAAAAAAATAAAATATCTCTCTCTCTCTCTCTCTCTCTCTCTCTGTCTCTGTCTCTGTCTCTGTCTCTCTATATCTGTATCTGTATCTGTATCTATATCTATGTGCCCAGTGTGTAGGGGCATGAGACACAGTAATAGAATTCAAATGTTTTGGCTCCTCCGGTGTTTGGTGTGATTCTCCCTTGTGTGTATAAACAAGGAAATAGGCACTTATGATTTGTCTCAGCTGGGACGAGAAACATGTGCCTGCATGCTGTCAATAAGCCCTACCATGAAATGGCCTTTGTCTTATTCGTGCCTTGTGTGTGTTTCAGTCGTTCAAAAGACGCTACTTCCACCTGGCGCAGCTCGGGGATGGATCGTACAATCTCAACTTTTATAAGGATGAGAAGCATTCCAAGGAGCCCAAAGGAACCATCTTTCTCGACTCATGTATGGGCGTTGTTCAGGTGAGTCTAAGGGACGTGCCTGTGCCTCACTTAAAGGAAAACACGCCACCGAAAATGTGTACTAAAATGTGTTCTTAACATAAAAGCAACTAGACCTCTTTCCACACACGCTGGCTGTGTCCGAAATCATTCCCTATCCCCTACACCCTACCCCCCATATAGTGCACTCACTTATAGTGCACTCAACAGCAACGGCCGAGATTTCAGACACTAGAGATGGCGGCGTCAAAATTATTATAAAATATAATTATTAAAAATATTATTATAAAATTCCAACAATCGTCAGAAAAAGAAGTACTTACATTTATAACGATTTGCCGCAGTCGGTCGCTATTTACTACCGCCGTGTCATTTTTATTAAGTTTAGGTCATTTCAAGTTGCATATTTTTTATATAGTTATATTGCTCCGTCTAGGGTACATCCGATGCTCACTACATTTTGCTGGGGAATTATGGGATACTTTCAGTGCACTATATAGGGTACATGGAGAATTTGGACACCCCTACAAAATGGCGTGCACCCCATATAGTGCACTATATGGGGGATAGGGAGCGATTTCGGACACAGCCAGTGATGCTACTGAATGCAGGGGGCAGCCCTGCTTGATATGTTGACATGTTACATGTGATGATTCTATGCCAGTAACACTTTTTAACCTTAGATGGCAAGTAACAAAGTACAAATACTTAAGTACTGTACTTAAGTAGAATTTTCAAGTATCTGTACTTTTAGAAGTATTTTTTTTCTGTGCGTACTTTTTACTTCTACTTTACTTCTTTCTGCAACGTGATGGTAGAACTACGTGTATAGCGTGACTGAGTCAGTAGGGGGTGGTACTCGGTAATGCACTGAGTACAGTAGCAGTTAATAAGTTCGCCTGTAAAGTGTTGTACTTTGTACTTTATACTTTCAAACATACTTTGAGTACATTTTAGAGCATGTAGTTTTTACTTTCAAAAATATTTTTTGAGTACATTTCTCCGCCTGTACTTTTTACTTTACTTGAGTAAATATTTGGATCAGTACTTTGTAGTCTTACTGAAGTTGTTTTTCTACAAATGTATTTTACTCTTACTCAAGTAAGAAATCCCGGTACTTTTGCCATCTCTGTTCATAACTTATGTGTTGCTTTTCCTTTTGTGTTGACTCTGCTGATCTTGAGAGAGTCGTTTCATGCCCAACTAAAATCCCATGTGTGTGTGCACCGTGTATGCCATATGGTGAATTAAAATGAACCTTGAATCTGTGTCCAACTCTCCGGTCACCGTCCCCACAGAACGCCAAGGTGAGGAAGAACGCGTTCGAGCTGAAGATGCAGGACAAGAGCACGTACCTGCTGGCTGCAGACAGCGAGTCGGAGATGGAGGACTGGATCAGCACCCTCAACAAGATCCTACACAGCAGCTTCGAGGTCGCTATGCAGGAGAAGAGAAATGGAGACATCCATGACGGTGTGTGTATAATTACACCGGTTCAAGGAACGAAAAGGAAAACCGAAAACGGACAGAATTTTACGGAATTTTATGACGAGTGGAAACGGAAAAAAAATTCTTTAACTGTTCCGGAACAGAAATGGAACGTTATGTAATCCACAAAACCGGTTAAAATTATTTTTTTTCTGTTCTCTATATATTTGAACATTTCCTATGGAGACTATTCCCGCCACTTTCACTGTCAGTCATCAAGCCCCATGCATCTGGGGCTCTATCTTGTGGACAGACGAGGAAGTGAATGTAATGGCGTTTTAAACCCGGTTTTTGCACTGAAATTTGAAAGTCCAAATACATTTTGTATAAACTATATCTAAACTTAACATTGCACAAGATAAGGACCTTTAAGAGCGAACAACATTTTTACGTTCCTAACTGGTTCAGGACCGATATTTTGGTGGCGGAACAGTTCAGAGAACGAAAACGTTAAACCTTCGGAACGGAACTTTTTAAAAATAATTTTGTTTTCAAGCCCTGGTAAGCGATCCACTGGTGGCGCGTGTGTCTGTGGAGAGGTATCGGCACTCGCCGAGTTGCGACAATGGAAAAACGGTCGGATTTCATGTGGACAGGAGGCTACTTAAGCAAAGGCAAAAAAAAACACATTACGCAGTGGAGCTTAGGTGTCCTACATTAGGCAGTGGAGCGTAGGTGTCCCACATTAGGCAGTGGAGCTTAGGTGTCCCACATTAGGCAGTGGAGCTTAGGTGTCCCACATTAGGCGGTGGAGCTTAGGTGTCCCACATTAGGCAGTGGAGCTTAGGTGTCCCACATTAGGCAGTGGAGCTTAGGTGTCCCACATTAGGCGGTGGAGCTTAGGTGTCCCACATTAGGCAGTGGAGCTTAGGTGTCCCACATTAGGCGGTGGAGCTTAGGTGTCCCACGTTAGGCAGTGGAGCCTAGGTGTCCCACACAAGGCAGTGGAGTTTAGGTGTCCCACATTAGGCAGTGGAGCCTAGGTGTCCCACATTAGGCAGTGGAGTTTAGGTGTCCCACATTAGGCAGTGGAGCTTAGGTGTCCCACATTAGGCAGTGGAGCTTAGGTGTCCCACATTAGGCAGTGGAGCCTAGGTGTCCCACATTAGGCAGTGGAGCCTAGGTGTCCCACATTAGGCGGTGGAGCCTAGGGGTCCCACATTAGGCGGTGGAGCTTAGATGTCCCACATTAGGCGGTGGAGCCTAGGTGTCCCACATTAGGCGGTGGAGCCTAGGTGTCCCACATTAGGCAGTGGAGTTTAGGTGTCCCACATTAGGCGGTGGAGCTTAGGTGTCCCACATTAGGCAGTGGAACTTGGGTGTCCCACATTAGGCAGTGGAACTTGGGTGTCCCACACAAGGCA
>OMKY01098904.1:9186-19287 GCA_900302395.1 Bregmaceros cantori | reverse complement strand
GAATCGTTGCGGGACTCTCTGCAGCGTGTTGTTGTGGGTTCGCCCCAACACGCAACGAGACCTCGGCTGTAGAGCGCTACCAGCGGGCCTCTGTAGCGAGTCGCTTTGGGTTCGCCGCAACAAATATTACATAGCATTAAACAGCTGACAGGAACAAAATTAACCGTTCCGAGAACAATATTTTTTTGTTCTAACGGGTTCAGGAACGTCAATTTATTGGTGGAACACATAACCGGAAACGTTATAATTCTGTTTCTGTTCAGAACGAAACGCTTGGGAAAAAATATTGGTTCAAAGCCCTGGTTCCAAGTTACGTTGATAATCTCTCCTTCCATATATTCTGTTTGTGGGGCCCCGCCCCATTTCTGAAGACCTGCAGTTGGACAACGATGTTACCAGAGATGTAAGTAACAAAGAACAAATACTTTGTCACTGTACTTGAGTACATTTTTCAAATACCTAGTACTTTTAGAGGTATTTATATCTCTGACGACGTTCTACTTCTACTCACATTATCAGGACTTTCTACTCCTTACCTTTGGAAATCATACTTGTTTCTTTGTAAAGACTATATAAATATACTCACGGTAAGAACTATTAACATAAGGTAATGCAACATAATGGTGGTAAACACCACCGCATACATGTGCCATTTTGGGCAATATGTATGTTAACACAACAAGTTAAAAAAACGATTATTTCCAGACATAAACATACATACTTTCTTTTTTTCATATAGTGCTTAAACTGTGGTATCGGCTAGCTAAGCTAAGCTAAGATATGAGCTAAGCAGGAAACATGGCCGAACACCACACATGAGGAAGCATCACTGCTTTATAACCGATGGAAAGGGACATCCAATGATGTCACAGCTTGTAGCCAATCAGGACAATGGAGGCGTGACTCTACAAGTCACATTTCCACAACAACCGATGCATCATGGGAATGTTAGAAAAATGTTCAACCACCAAAATAAATTGCTCACTATATACACCAAGTGTACAGGATATGCAAGTCGCACCATGCCCAGCCATCTTGGTCACAGGTCTATTTTCAGCCATTATCGTCATCGCTGCAAAGAAAAGCTTTAAACGTATTCAGAATATTTTCAACTTCCGTATCAACAAGTGCAGGGTATGCTAATCAACAAGCAAGCACACAGAGATGGGTGATTATCCCCAGAGGCTTACAGGAAAAAAATAACTGCTGGAGAACAAACAAGAACACCACCAGCTTCCACTGCTGATATGAGCCTGTTGCTGTGTAGCAAGCATTTACTACATAATAAAAGGTAAGAAAAATTGCCTATACTGTCTTTATACCAAGGCTCCGAACCGGTTCAAGGAACGAAAACCAAAACCGAAACTGAACAGAATTTTACAGAATTTTACGAGGAGCGGAAACTGAAACAGATTTCCAGGACAGTTCCAGGACAGAAACTGAACATTATGAAATCCCCAAAACCGGTTAAAACCTGTTTTGTTTTTTTTCATTCTCTATATATTTTAACATATCCCATGTCTGGGAGCCTATTTCCATCCACTTTCACTAACAGTCGTCAAACCACATGCATCTGGGGCTCTATCTTGTGGACAGAGGAGGAAGCGAATCTAATGGCGTTTTAAGCCCGGTTTTCACATTAATATGGTTGCACTGAAGTCCACCAAATATATCTTGTATAAACTATATCTAAACTTAACATTGCCCACTATAAAGGAACTTTAAGAACGAACGAAATGTTTGCGTTCCAAACCGGTTCAGGACTGTTATTTCGGTGGCGGAACGGTTCAGAGAACGAAAACGTTGAACAATGGCCTGCCTGAACCGTTCAGAACGGAACGTTTTTTAAATCTAATTTCGTTTTCAAGCCCTGCTTTATACACACACTAAACTATACAGATACAGTATAGTGAACAAACCATTTCAGTCGTGTTCCACTGTCCCCCATCCTGAACATAATCCTTTTATGTTCAGGATGATGTTGTAATATTACAATCTTTTTGGTTGTGATTAGCCCCCGACCAATATTATAACGAGCTTGAAAATAATTCAATGCAAACAAAACAACTCTATAAATACATACTTTGTGAAGGGTGATTTTCTGCCGATTCGCAGACCGTTTATAGCATGCCTCTCATCGTGTGCTTGCGTCACATGCCTGCACTTGATGCCCTCTAGTGGCCAGTGTTCATAAATTATTTTGTATAGGCTTTATCTACAAAAAATGAAGATTGAACTATGCTGCCCTCTCTCTGCAACAATGTTTTTTTTTTATATTTCATAACTACAATTATTAGAAATACAGAAATAGGGGTCCGCGTTGGCCGAGTGGTTATGGACACCGCACCTAACGCAACCCCATTCATGTTAGTGGCGCTGTGTCCACCGCAGCGTCCGCAGTGTAATGTCTACCCCCGAACTCTTCAACCCAGTTCCCAACTAGTCCTATCCAATAAAGATGGAAAAACGGCGCTGACGCCAGAAAAAAATAACTTTAAAAAAAAAAAGAAATACAGAAATAAATAATGATACCGATCCTTCGTATCGCCACGGTCTACTACGAATGTTATTTCACAAGTTGAAATTGGGGAATCTCCCAGACTGGGACATCGTGTTTCTATGGTAACATGTGAGCGCTTTTGATTAGTTCAACAGGTCCAATAATCACCAAACAGCCCTTCAAATGTGTGAAGAGGATGAGATAGAGGAGGGGTGGGGCGGGTGCAAAGCTACCACCATGAAGAGAGAGCGCTGTGGTTCATTAACCTGACAGTAGGAATGCATGAACCCGATAATTGCAATTCGCTGAAAGCCAAAGCTAGAGGATTTCCACTTTAGATGTATTAGGAGCGTAGCGGTACACAAATTATTCTGTTTAGGACGCTCACAGTTACTTAACTTAGTCGAAAAGACATATTAAAGTTTTTTTGTTTTTTTTTAATTGAAGATTGCCCCCTCCATCACAAGCTGTGGCTTTGAGACATTGGCACCCAGGCGCCGGGTTCGTCCGCGGACCGCACCAGCGCAGCTGGCGCGTATCGGTCTCGTCTTCGGAGCGGTTCCATGATTGGCTCTCTCGTCCTTCATAAGGGGGCGTCGGGCGCTAGTCCGACGCAGCGTCCAAGTTCTACGTAGGTCAGTACTAGGTAGACAAGCTTATGTGTTCAGATAGCTAGTGTGTGTTCCTGTGTCGTCGCCTGCTTACCAGTTAGCCTTTTAGCCAGCTAGCCGTCTGGGTAACCTGAAGCTATCTGCTACTGCAGGACCGATCCCTTCACCTCTGGATTGAGCCCGCCGATTACGAGCCAACACCTGAGATGAGTACTACTCACAAGACTCTCTTTATATAGTCTTTTTATTACCTGTGTCCAGAGACTTGCTTGCCTGTACACTGTTGTTTATTTATACCATTTCGCACAAGTGTGTGCTGCAATTGTTTTGTGTTTGCCATTTGATTTGCTGTATCAAACGGATGTCCTGGGTGGGCATCCAACATTTCTTCTGAGTCCATTATTATTATTACTATCATTCGCACTAGCTACACGAATCATAACAATCCCGTCAGAATGTGCGACAAAATAATAGACCTCAGGGGGTAATTGTGAATTACCAGAGGTCCCCACGCAATTCAATGGCAGTGTGAATTGGGCTTAAGGCCGATTTATACTTCCGACGCAGAGCGTCTGCGACCGTCAGATCTGTCTCAATGCGTGACCACGCCCCCACGCAGAGCGTCTGCGACCGTCAGATCTGTCTGTGTGCGTGACCACGCCCCCACGCAGAGCGTCTGCGACCGTCGTCACGCACCTAAAAAAAAATCCTGACTGTACGCGTTGACGGTCGCAGACTCGCACAGACTGTGATTGGTCCTCTGCCTTTCCGGCTGTCTGTGTTGGGGATGCGCCAGACTACAAGTGAATATAATTATCTTTCTGCTATTGCGGGTTTTTGGCAAGCGGCGGGTGCGGTTCACTTTGTAATTGTCATGAGCCGCTCGTCCACGGGTGGCACCCAGGCGCCAGGTTCGTTCGTGGACCGCACGAACACAGCTGTTGCTCGTCGCACTCGGCTCCGGAGCGGCTCCATGATTGGCTGCTCTCCCCTTCTTAAAGGCTTCAGGCGCTGGGCCTATGCAACGTCCTGTTTCTTCCTCGGTGAGAACTGAGGGGTACAGTTTATGTTTTGTATAGCCAGATCTCTCTCTCTCTCTCTACACTCCCTGAGCTCTCAGTGTAGCTTATTGTTAGCCGCCTAGCTTAGCAGCCATCGAGGTAACCAGAGGCTACTCTTCTCTACTGCTGCAGGAAGGTTATATTGACGTATCGCCCTGCTCCCCTGCAGGAATCACCTTCATCTCCACCTCTAGATCCGGCTCACCGGTCCCGGACCAAACCACGGAGATGAGTACTATCTCTAAGACATTTTAGTTTATTACGGACATTTATTCTTCGTGTTCACAGACTCTCATTGCCTGTGCACTATTGCTTTTGTTTACCTTTGCACACTGTGTGCTTTGTGTTTGATTCCTGTGTTGAAGAAAACGGATGACGGCATTGGTTGCCATTCAGTCATCCAAACTTTCATTGCATTCCTGACTGAGTCCTTTATTCCTTTATTCTCGCTGTACGAATCATAACAGTAATACTAATAAAAACTTGTCGGGGGCTTCGTATGCAGGGCTCTGTAGCACAACCTTTTTTTTAAGCATCCGTCTAAAACATGTTAAAATAAGGATTTCATTCCCTCATTGGTTTTGGAAATCTAACGGCTGTGGGACTCCATATATTAAACTAGCTTGAACAAGCCTGAATACCACACGACTCTCACCTCAGTCCAATAAGACTCAAAGTACCATGATGGGTGGGCGTTCCCACCATAAAAGACCACTGCTCCAGGGCTGGAAGACCACCAAGCTGGATCCACGACAGCCCATGGGGATTATTTTCCACTGGGGGTGCAACCATTAGTCGATTAATCGACTGATCTAATTAGAGCTGCAACCGATTCATCGTAGGGGTGTAAATAATATGGATGTTGTATCTTTTTTCTGGTCTATTTTTATCCATTTGCTCCTGGACATAATTCCACTCCCCTGTCAGGTTAAATAAAAATAAATAAATACATAAATCGAAGAATCGTATCAAATCGACTCGTATCGTGGTGAATTCTTGGGTATCGAAAAAAAATCGAATCGTTGGGTCAGGAAATCGATACTGAATCGTATCGCCATGATAGGTGTGATTTACACCATGATGGGTGTGATTTACACCATGATGGGTGTGATTTACACCATGATGGGTGTGATTTACACCATGATGGGTGTGATTTACACCCCTAATTAATCGATGATAATGGATTTTTGAATTAATCGGCAACTAATTTGATAATTGATCAATCGACAGTGATTAATCATTTCCTTGTTTGGTCACTACTCGGCTTAATGTGTTGAAGATGTTCAACGTTTGCTATCAACGGTTCAGGTTAATAATCACTACAATTTTGTGCACCGCCCAGTCTGTTAAGAGTGAGTACACTGCAGTGCAAAGTACTGTTTTAAGCCTACCGCCTGTGTTTTGGCGCCCTCTGTCGGCAGTGGAGGGTTCTGCAGAGCATCATTTGGGAGCGCAGTTTTGGTGATAAGTCATTTATAGGTTGAATTTAGGTTGGAAGACCAAAACATAACAACGGTTAACAACTATTATTGATACCGTGTAAGTTATAAAGATAGGTTTACGGTAAATTCATTTAGTTAATTTTTGACTAAAGAACTAGGAAATTACATTCCAGTTATATTTTTTTTAAGGTTTTGTATTTTGTGTTATATCCAATCCCCTCCCTAAACTTCCTCATATCCTTACCATTCCACACACCAGCACAAAACAAGAATCTACAATTAGCCATCAGGACCAGCACTCAGCCCAAATTGTTTAAAAAAAAAAAAACGTATGCAGTCGGTGCCGGCTGTAAAATGGATATCCCCAAAACAGATTAATCGATTAATGGTGAGAAAAGATGGTAAATTAAACGATTATCAAAATAATGGTCCGTTGCAGCTCTAGATCTAATAGGTTATGAAATTAACCCACAACTAATGCAGTAATCGATTCATCGCCAAGTAGTTGATTTATTGTTATTGTCAGCAGGGTTTTTTTTGCAGACACCACCACCTATCAGTCTACACAAATTACATTTTGTACAAATTGATTTTAATTTCTTAGAATCCAAAATATGATTCAAGTTATTCAACATTATTGATAAAAATACATATAAATATGAAGAAAACCCTCTAAATATTAGTTTGTGTCTGAGTAATTAAAATATATATAAATATGAAGAAAACCCTCTAAATATTAGTTTGTTAATATATAATATTAGTTTTTACAACATTAGTTTGTTAATATATAGTTAATATATAAATATGAAGAAAACCCTCTAAATATTAGTTTGTGTCCGAATAATTGAAATATATATAAATATGAAGAAAACCATCTAAATATTAGTTTGTGTCTGAGTAATTAAAATATATATAAATATGAAAAAAAACCCTCTAAATATTAGTTTGTGTCCAAGAATCTACAATTAGCCATCAGGACCAGTACTCAGTCCAAATTGTTTACCCGCGGAGGTCTGGACTGGGAAGTATGCAGTCGGTGCCGGCTGCTAAATGGATATCCCCAAAACGGGATATGAGCATCAAATAACCCCAAAAATACTGTAGAGCCATAGTTTCTGGAGGAATTTGTCATGTCAGAGGGTACAGTACAGACCGAATCATACAAAAATTCTGCCATTTTGAATTTGTGTTGGCCTCCAAAATACCATCAGTTCATCAGCCTACCCTAGAGCATTAACACACCAAGTCTGGGATCAATCGTGGCAGACGTGGGTGCAGCGGCTTACGCAAAGCCATTACATCCCCTACGCTCCAAGTTTAAGGGATATCACTATAACATGAATAGCAATTCAACAAGTCCACTTTAGCAATTTCACAAATATTGGTATTTCAGAAGTCAACACTACAACAACCCAGGAAACCAACGCTTCCTTCTAGAGTAGTATTTTAATATTCTTTTATGAATAGCAATTCAACAAGTCCACTTTAGAAAAAAAACCCTAAAACAAACAGAATTTTATGGAATTTTATGAGGAGCGGAAAAACATTTCTTCAAATGTTCGGAAACCGAAACGGAACTTTATGAAATCCACAAAACCGGTTGAAAACATTTTTTTTCCTGTTCTCTATATATTTGAACATTTCCTATGTCTGGGAGACTATTTCCGGTTGGGCATCCATTCAACTTTCACAGTCAGTCAATCAAGCCCCATGCATCTGGGGCTCCATCTTGTGGACAGATGAGAAAGAGAACGTAATGGCTTTTTACACCGGGTTTCACGTTAATACAGTTACACTGCAGTTTGAAAGTCCACCAAATATTATTTTGGTATAAATTGTATCGTAACATTGCACAATATAAGAGACTTTAAGAACAAACAACATTTCTGCGTTCCGAAGTGGTTCAGAACCAACATTTTGGTGGCGGAACAGTTCCGAGAACGGAAACGTTAAACATAGGCCTGCCTGAACCGTTCAGAAGGGAACTTTTCAAGCTTTCTAACTTTTCGTTTTCAGGCCCTGCTTTTCACATATTGCTCATGGATCATTCATCGCTGTCATGCAAAGACAGCGCACGCAACATAGGAAACTCCTTCCACTCCATTTCTTCTTTTTCCGATGTACTGCCCGCTTTTCCCGAGCATTCCCCGTGCTCCGAGACGGGCTCGTCATGAATGTCAACTCCTTCGTCGGCAGGGAAGAATAAGTTATACGTAATGTTACTGTAATTCTCTCTCCCCAACAACGGCTGGGTAGATTCTGACTGCTGGTCGGCGGACACCATATTGGCCACAGCTAAGCGCGGTTGTTCGGCCGTTGGCTGCTGAGCGTATGGGCTCTGGCAGATGATGGTGTGGTACTGCACGGAACCTCCAGAACCTCCTTCGTCCATCCCCGGAGTGCGGGGCAAGCTGTCGATGGATTCACCCAGGTCGCTGATGTCCGATCGGAAGCTGTGGCGGCCAGCTGTGGGCGTGGCCTTCTCCTCAGAAACGTCTAGTAAGCTGAGATGGGTCAGGCACACGGTGGGGAGGTTCTCATTCCACCCCCAAGACACCTGCTCCTGCCAAATGATAGACTTAGACTTTCTTTATTGTCATTGCACAAAAAACACAGTATTGAGGTCTTAAGGCTCCTGCATACTTTCAGGGTGGGGACCAGCCTGCCGCAAAGGTGATCACGTGACCGCCGTCGCGGCGGTTTGGGTAGAAAGTGGTCATAGTTCCAGATCACCGCGGTGCCCCGCCTCCCTCTATTCCCTCTATTCTATTATGTTCTCTGTCGCTGTCTATACACACTGTATGTTGTTGTTGTCTCGCTCTTTTTCTCTCTCCCTTGTCTCCTCTCGTCTCGAGCGAGAGAGATTCGTGGGCCTGCTTGCAAAACGGGGACCGCCCACTCTCCGTCTTGACCAATCACAGCCGCGAGGTGAAGTCGGTTAGTAGAAACAAGGGCTATGGTCAGGATGAGAGGTGGGGAGCGTCCCACCGACAAGTACCGAGGCACATTGATGACGTGGTGTAGTTTTTTTTAGCGCAAAAAACTACACCACGGTGGTCTGCTCCCCTCCCCACCGTGAAGTTTGCAGGGGGCTTTAATGTCAATGATTGGCTTCCCGTTTTAGAGCTTAAAATATTACATAGCTACAGACCTAAAAGTGCAGTATAGTGCACATTTTCAATTGGAAATCAAAAATGACTTAAATGTGTGTTTTCACAATTGTCAATTTATTTTTTAAATGTCAATCATTCTTCATACAAGACTTCTATAGACGTTTTACCAAAAAAGATATTCTAATTGACAACAACACAAAAAGACATTTCTCAAATTGAAAGGAATTATAAAAACTAAAAACTATAAACATTTTCCTAGAACGAAGAGATGCTCTTCTTTATATTATACTCTGTAATGTGTAGGTCTATTTTGCAGCAGATATTCGGTGGACATTGTAAAATTCTTAGTGTTAAAGTCGCCCTCAAAGGGTTAGAGAAAAGAGTGTGTGGTTGATTTATGTACCATATATCAACCATATATCAAACAGATGGGTCTTCTCTCCACAGTCCACAAGCGATTCTGACTAGACTTTTTACCTGCTTCACGTCGGTTTCCCAAGTCTTGACATAGCTGTTGGCTGGATCGGGGATGACAGGGCACAAGTTGGCCATCACCCTGCAAAAAATCAGATAAAACAGATGCACAGAAACAGATCAACTGTGTTTTGATGTGTATAGAAGAGTTTGGGGGGTACTTCCGGACTCTGAACGAGTGACACTTCCGGTGTCATTTACTTGCCGTGTATTTGGCTCTTTTTCAACATGTGTGCTCCCCCATTCGGTGGGAGCACACACCTACAGGGTTATTTAATGTAAGTATAGTAGGCAGGTTCCACCAAGCACGCACCTTTAACATGCATCCATACTTCCATATTGCATGTGCCTTGGTAGTTCTAATAACCAGAACCAGGAACCGTAACAGAGCCGGTCATAATGGACCTGCAAGACTTGTGTTGCAGGGTTTCTGATATAGATCGGAGGAAGGACTGGTGGCATGTAAAATATGTGGCATGGATGTTGCTTGCAAAAGTGTTCATTTCTCCCTGGGACTTTAAATCCGAAACCAAACACCACCTTGGATGTTAGGTGTGGATCAGGTGAGGTCAGTTAGGTGTGGATCAGGTGAGGTCAGTTAGGAGTGGATCAGGTGAGGTCAGTTAGGTGTGGATCAGGTCAGTTAGGTGTGGATCAGGTGAGGTCAGTTAGGTGTGGATCAGGTGAGGTCAGTTAGGTGTGGATCAGGTGAGGTCAGTTAGGTGTGGATCAGGTGAGGTCAGTTAGGAGTGGATCAGGTGAGGTCAGTTAGGTGTGGATCAGGTGAGGTCAGTTAGGAGTGGATCAGGTGAGGTCAGTTAGGAGGGGATCAGGTGAGGTCAGTTAGGTGTGGATCAGGTCAGTTAGGTGTGGATCAGGTGAGGTCAGTTAGGTGTGGAT
>OMKY01098896.1:18664-35193 GCA_900302395.1 Bregmaceros cantori | reverse complement strand
CAAGAGCGGCCGAGGGTCACCAATGTAGAGGTATGTGTGTTAAGGAATGACACAGCCTCTATCATAAAGCTCTTTATTCGGCAAGAGTCAAATCAGAATGAGAGATGAACACTGAATACCCCTGTCCCTTCAACCAGACAGTCGTGGGTGTGCCTATGACGTCACAATAAGACACAAAGCCAGTTACAGCAGTCCAAGAATGTGCTGGCCAGCAAATGTCACAAAGGGTTTGCGTGTGTATGGAATTTCCCCAAGAAACGCGAACTGCTACAAGCTCATGGTTTCTGTCTTCTGCAGGGTGATTAAAAAGTTGTGGTCATTGTAACAGTGCAATTGTGACACTATCTTTCCACAATCTTAACATTGGTCAGGCTCATTGCTGTGTTGTGTTGTAATGTGTGGTTGTCCCTCTTAATGAAACCGAATGGTCACACATTGACATTCTGAACTAACATTCCTAAATAAAATACATATATAATTATAAATATATATGCACACACAAAAGTAAACCCAGAAAAGGGAGAGAGAGAGAACGAAAGAGACACTGCTGAAAACCCTTTCAACCGAGACGCCTCCTCCATCTTCGACACGCCTCCGCTCAAACCGACACCTTTCGACACCTGCCCACGTGACCTGCGGCGCTCGACACCAAATCTCGCGATACTTATTGTGTCATTTGTTCGAGACTGTGTCGAGCGGCGGGTGTCGTGATCCCCATCCCTACATTTTACCCGAACTACTTGCCAAACTCAAAATATATTTGAGACATCCTTAGTGCTGTAGGCCTCACATGAAAGTCATATCATCATTAGTTGCTAAGCCTCTCAGTGCAAACGCGTCTGACACAACCCAGAAGACATCTGCTGGCGCGAGACCTTGGAGTGTTGACATTTTCACTGTTCCGGGCATCACATGTGGGCCGTGGGCAGTGATGGAATAGCTGGCATCAGACAAATATGTCAAGTGTTGCTCATAGGCCATTGGGATTTCATCATGTCAAGCCAGCGGTTTGTCAGACAGTTGCACACTTTTCAGAAAGTTTCGACCTGCAGTGTGCTGCAGTAGCTCAGGCCGTTGGGGCAGCACTTATCTGCGGAGAGTCTTGAGGTCACAGCTTTGCCACATGTCTCCTCCCCCTAGCTGATCGACTTGGGCAGAGTTTGGTTGTCATGCCTCCACGCCGCTTGTCCCACCTACTGCGCTGTGACTGGATAACATGATTTGATTGACACTTTTTTTACACTATTTTCAACCTTGGTTTTTCCAGATCCAAAGATTGTTCTAATCATGCGCAATACGCGGACGATTCATTGGTTCTGGCTCCACAGGCTATCCTCCCCCTTCTTCGCCCCTTTCCAGCTAATACTGAATAAAGCTTAGAATTAGAAGCCTTCTGTGCTCCTAATGTGTATACTTCGCAGCCGCACCACACGGAGCAAAGTGGATGGGTAACTGGTATATTTGTATATCAAGAGTTGTGCAGGACAGCTTTCAGCCCCATAATTTAATATTATAAGAAGCGGGAGCGTCGAGCAAGCTGTCATTGGAGGAGAGCGGATTATGCCTAAGTAACATTTTCCCTCTGCTGAGTCTCATTTTGCCTGTCAACTAGCGGAGGCTGTGCCTTTTCTATTTACAGATCAAATGTACTTTCAGGCGTAAGGAATGGTAATTGGTGCGGAGAGGCTCGTTCGGAGAGCAAGGGGGGTCGTCGGGCGAGTGCAAGAGAAGTCAGTTAGAAAAAAGTATAGATTAGGCCAGGGATACTTTTCTAATGATCAGTGATCTACCACGCAGACATTGGTATCTAGTTCTCAGATAAAAAGGTTTAATATATGAAGTTATTTTCTCGCCATTTCCTCATTTTGACAGTGTTAGCTTGTAGGGGGAATGAGAGAGTGGGGACTAGCAAACTATCCACTTATTTTGTAAGGGTGCCTCCATAATCCTAACCATAGCCCTAACCCTTACCCCTAACGTAACGCTAAAAAAATAAGCAAATCATTTGAGGGTTACACGGTGGCACAGTGGTTAGCATTGCTGCCTCACAGCTAGAAGGTCCTGGGTTCGAATCCCAACCCGGACAGGTCCTTTCTGTGTAGAGTTCTCCCCGTGTCTGCGTGGGCTTCCTCCGGGCACTCCGGTTTCCCCCAGCACCAAAAACATGTTCTACTTAACCTGCTCCAGTCAGTGCCCCTGGCCAAGGTACTGGCTCAGAATCTGGAGTTGGCCCCCGGGCTCTGCGCACGCGGCTGCCCACCGCTCCTCAGGGATGGGTTAAATGCAGAGGAATAATTTCACTGTACATGTATGTATGTGTGACGAAATAAAGTATGTTTATGTTTAACTTTATCGGAATGGAGTTATCTCGGTACAGCGAGTGCCCGCCTATGACCACAAGGGAAAGTGGTCTGCTTGCGCTGTGGTCTTACGTCACAGTGACAAGACTATGCATGGGGGCTGCCTCTCACCGCAGCGTCTTTAACCAATATACCACAGGGCCAGCTGAGTGTGCGTGATTATTTTTACAGCATATTTACAAGGTTCGAGTTTACAAGTCACTGGGAACAGTCCGCCGAGATGAGCGCATCGTCCGCGGACCGCACAGATGTGCCACCTGGAGGAGGATCGTCCATGGGAGTCCCAGCGTTCCCAGCTGCTTTTCATCAGCACTCTACAGTCCACCTCCGCTTAAGACAGCGTCCGACCCCGGAAGGACGCGGTCCCAAAATCTTGGTCAAGGTGAGCTAGCCTGACTAAGCACGTCACTCCATGTTTCAATACCTTGATGAAGTTTCCATGGATTACTGTAACAACTCTAAACGTTTGACTCAATCTGGGTGCTGTCTGTCCCAGTTGCAGCCTGACCCCCAGGAGCTTCCACCGGAACCTGATTCCGCCCCGGTGGACCTCAATATCGAGATGAGTACCATGTCCGAGGACAAACCGATGGACTATATTTAAATAGGTGTTGTTATTGTGTACCCATGGCCTCTAAAGGCCCACTCACATTGATATAAAAATATAATTAAATGAATTATTATAATTTGCTGCATTCATGCAGGGTTTCTAAGCCATCCATTGTTTTTTCCTCTCTCTGTCTAATTAGATCAATAACCTGTGACAGTTTTTGCGACAGAATTTGTGACACTGCCCATGCAACCTAAAGGCCCATTTATACCCTCCGTAAATAATGGAAACGGACGCTTTCATCTGGTTCCGTAGGTTAGTCGTTTAGCAATCCGTTGAGCTATGGGCGCAACGAAGCAATATCACAAGAAACGCGTGGAGGCAGTAGGGAGTCACAAGCGTTTTGCATGCTCTAACTGTTGCGACTCAGCACTGCCCTCTTGGGGATTTCTTAGGTACATCCTGGAGCTAAAATGACAGCATGTTAATGATGACTTGACTTGGAGTTGACTTGGGACTTGACTTGCCCAAGAAGGACATGAGACTTGAAAGAGGGACTTGGTCACATCTCTGACAGAAAGTAAATCAAGATAAAAGATGAAGAAACAAGAGAAAACAAAACAAAAACCAAAAAACATGCAGGTAATCCGTTAAATAAAATGTCTTCCTTCCCTCACCATGCCTTCAAAACAAAATGTGAACACGCAAAAAGACGGTTGTGATAAAAAAAATATATATATATATATTGATGTACCATGTGGGTGAGGGGATTCTTTAGTGCAGTGCGCTGAAGGTTGCAGTTGGCGCGATACTTGGCTTTGCACCAGCAGATACGTCACTTTCCCTTTTCTGTAGCCCGTTTTGTGTGTGTGTGTGTGTGTGTGTGTGCAATATATGTGTATGCTTTCAAAACAAACAACTGCTTTTAAAACCAACTTTTGTAACAAATTACGATGTTCGAGAGTGAGAGATTCTGAGCAAGTGCCTTGGCCAGGGACACTGAATGGAGCAGGTTAAATAGAACATGTTTTTGGTGGTGGGGGGACCGGAGTGCAAGGAGGCAGACCCACGCAGTATATTGAATGCTTATTTTAATCAGCATATACTGTGGCGGCTCCGATGAGCAGGGGCGGCTGCATAATCACCGCCGTGCTTCTATGCAGCCACCGCTGCTGATTGCACACACGCACACGCATCATAATAATAAACCTGTGTATGTGTGTGCTCGTGTGTGTTTGTGTGTGTGCGTAACGATGGATTGGACGCGAGCGCAGCACATGCTGTATGTGCTGTGTGTCCGTTTGTCTCCCCTTGCTTCCCCCAGACTTCTACAATATTGTTGATGCATCTTTGGCTGCGTGGTATAATAAATTCGATCTTGCAGCACCACACCATGCTTTCCATGTAAATCACAAAATACTTTCATGTGTAATTTTTACATCTGATCACAAGTTGAGTACTTATTTTAATCAGCATATGCTACCATTAACCCATTGTTGCGCACACACACATACCGCATTTATATGGTCAGGGCATAAATATAATATCTATGTGTACAACATATTCGGAATCGTCATTAAACAGCCTACAGACTTGTGTTTTTCAAAATACATTTTAATATCCATTAAACTCCAACTTCATTAATCTCCTGCATGCAGTGTCGTTACGCGCGGCCAGTGGGATAGTTTTGCGCTTCATTCACCCCGCGCCTTTCCCCTGCCACGCAGCCAAATGGACACCGACATGCAAAGAATCGACATGTAATAGAAAGTCCCTAGTGACAACTGGGGTGAACCTGGCTGTAATCTCATCTGTAGAAAAAGTTTGCCACTTGCTGATCAGCAGCCACCAATCCGATCGGCAGCGGCTGTCATCGATTGCATATCCGTGCAATTCTCCGACACACGTGCGCACCCGTGGTCGGTGCTGTAAAATCCATTTTATCATATTTTGGCTCCATGAACTGAAGGGCATGGCTCGGCTCTAGAAGCGCATGGTCGGTCCTGTCAATCACGGAATAAAATGTCCCCTGCCCCCTCGACCTGCGCTGAAAATCAAATTTATATATTCACTGCGCGGGTGCGTGGGCTGCGTTGCGCTGCATGGTTTGGGCATGCTCTGATGGCTGCAACACATTTGATTTTTTGCGTTGCGCATTCATTGATGGAAACCCGGGAAAACCCTACGAGGACCCAATGAGTCCTATTAACATCTAAGGGTTAATACATTCTATGTAGAATATAACCTACAAAAGCGAGTCATCAACTCTTGAGCAGAGGCAAAGAAAGTGTTAAACCATTTACTACCCTCACTGTCCATGCCTGTCGATCATGCCATTCATTCATGAATGGAGCCAATGCATTCATCGCACTAATGTATGAGTGGAGGCGTTTTATGAAGGAGAGAGTGTGTCTGACAAGTGCAAAAACTTCAAAGCTCGTTCAATGCTCTTGCTGCCGTGGCTGAGTGGCTGCCGGGATAGAAATCAATGCCTGCTTGTCGAGCAGAACAGACAGACCTTCAATTATATTTTCAGAGATAATGACCGATTTCCGTTTCACAACATGCAGAATGTGCTCGTGTCAAAAAAGTCTTAAAGGTGTAATCATGGTTTGGCATTCATCCGCGCTAGCGTATCTCTTATTTCATTGAGCGCCGCTTCTGCGTCGGGGCAGCACATTTCCCATGTCGACTCTGTTTTAACCCTAAAAGACATAATCAATCGAGATGTTCATCACACCACGCAGTGAATAAAGTTTCCTCCCTGGGGAAAAGAAATCTATGTTTCGCCACAACACATTGGAGTCGATCAAACAAGAGCTGTGTGCGCTGTAAGCGGTCTAACTGAATGTGCCACAGAGTCAGCCCCCCTCCCCCCCGGAAAAAATGTTCGGGGGGTTCTTCCGGTGTCTGAACGTCACGTCCAGTGTCATTTAGTTCGCTGTGTTTTTGGCAATTTTTTAACATGTATATTTGGTGGGAACACACACCTACCGCGTTGTTTAAATGGTGGTAACTTGCGGTGTGCTATTCAACACCCAAATGCTCTTGTGCGGATCTGTGACCCACAAACGCATGATTTAATAGATTTAATCACTGCAACTCGTTCCATTTTCTCATTCCTTTTGCAATAACTAGTAGAAGCAGCCAGCCTATTGGTCCAGAAGAACATGTGACCACTCGGTGAGTAACCTTAAGTTGGATTTTGACTGTATTTCATCAATATTTATACAAAATTATGAACGGAGCCAGTGGGGTGATGTGTAACTGGTCACAGAGCGACACCTAGTGGTCGGATTTTGAACTGTCTTGCGTTTTGTGTGCTCAGACCTCGGTCAAGTACCAGAGTTGGCATAGGCTAAAATAAGGCACCGGAAGTGTGTTTCATCCCGTCGGGACAAAATGCCAGCCCCCTGTATGTCGCGGTTAAACTCGTCTGTAGCGCATGAGAGTTATTGATTATTTAATGAACCGAGCCATCTATGTGTGAATATCTGTAGGCGTGCATTTACAGACTGCATTTCACACATTACATAAAATAAACACACACAGACACTCACAAAATAATAATAATAATCTGCAAGTTATATTATTTTTGTAGCTATTCCGGGCAAACAACCAATTACGGCAAGCCGATTTCTTTTGTCTTGTTGCATCTAGTTGGGGATTTAAATTGGTTGTAGATTCCACAGACTCATCATTTCACGGACACCACTTTGTTTTTCTCAATTTGTTGCACCACATCAATTGTTGCTGTGTTTATCTTAGTGCAGATCCCGAGAAGCCAATTTGGTGCTGCTTTTATTCCTGAGAAAAAAAACAAACTGCATAGCTAATTTATTTCAAAGACAGTGCAGTCTCTTTCCCCTTGATAACAGGCCATTTTGGGATGGAAAAAAAGGGTCAGTATAACCAATTATGTGGCAAATTGATGTATATTTCTGTCTTTCTTGTTTTCATAACATGCTGAGTCTGGATATGGACACAAACCCTTTGAGCACCGCAGACTTCCACATACAAGACATACTTACTGCTGTTGACAGACAGACATGTTTTAAGAATGGTAATTTTTTTTTTCTTCTGCAACTATATACTTATGTTCTGATGAATTTGGTATATTTGACTGGGTAAAACAAATTATATTCACGCTCCAAATGTAATGAATCGGTTCAAAATAATGAGTGTGTGTGTGTGTGTGGCCCGCTTACACATACAATTACAAATACACCATAACACAATGGGGCCGTTTTGTCCATGGGACAGTATTCATAGGGTACCGTGAGGTGCTACGAGGACTCATTGGGTCCTTGTGCATTTTTTATTTTATTTGAGCGGCATTTTGGCTGTGATAAGTGCTACTGCAAAATTCATGGGTATGTGGGATGCAATTTTCACTCAACTTTGATACCACAAACATATTTTTTTAAAAGATTCCCCACATTGTGTAGATCCTTTCGCATCTCTTGCGTGACGAGGACTCGACAAGTCCTCATAACACCTAAAGGGTTAAATGGCTCACGTGTAAATGTTTTTATGCTAAAATGGTTGACGCTGAAAGAAACAGAGACACTGACACGCTAACATATACAGAGCCTGATATACAGCACGGACTTGGACCATAGCCTGAATACATCGCCAATTGCCATTGACGAGACTAGAATTGATTCATGATGGTTTCCTGACTGTCATTCATTGCATCACCCCACCTGAGAGGTGTGGTTTGATGCGCTGAATGGGCGAGACATGCTGTTAACAGCTATACGCCTCCATTTTGACTACTCTGAGTTAGTCAAAATGCCGGGGCCGACAACTAGTGGGGAGGAACGTTGCAGTTCTGATGCATCGTGGTAGATGATCGGAGTGAAGGAACGCAGAAACGGTGGGTGCCCCCGTCGTTAACAGCCCTTGGTTATTTTATTGTTGTCCCTTTCTTTGGCACGTTCATTTTACAGTCATCCACCATTTTACAGTCATTTTGCGACACTTACCACAATTGATCGATTCATCATGTCTAGCTCCTTAGTCAGCCTGGTAATGTCGTAGTTTCTTGCTTGTCAACGATGAGGCTTAGTCAAGCTTCACCGTCTCAAGCTAAGCTCTGACTTTCCAAGCCTTGTTGATAGTGTAAAAGATATCAAAAGCAGAAGATTCAAGAAATCCAGAATCAAAAAATAAATCTTTGTAAATATTTATAGTTAACAGCCCTTGGTTATTTATATTGTAAAGATTTGCAAATCCAGCAGAAATCCAAAAAGACAAAACAAATACAGTGAATAACATCATTGCAGGCAGTGATATGGGGCCAAGCTGTTAGGATGCGCACACGTCCGCTTGCTGTGACGTCATTGGGCTTTTTGGATTCTGCGTAGGGCAAGGAATATACAGATACCACCATTTTGAAAAATCGGGCGTAAAATTCAGAAGGTACATGTAGAAATGTAAATATAGCGCCACCTGCTGATGGCGCTAGAGCGTTGGAGCTGGGGCCCTGCAATTTGTTGTGATGTGTCATGGATAGGCACAAAGGGTATGTACATTTGCGAAGCATTCTGACCGACGGTTGCCAAGTTATGACCTGACTTCCTGTTCGGTGCCAAAATAGTGCATTGGATTCGGCTTGATCTAAGGAATCCAGATATCAGCCAGGCTCAAAAGTTACACGCAGAAAAGTATCTGCAACTTTGGCCTGTTGGTGCCGCTATAGAGTTGCGGCTGGCAACCTGTAAATTGCTGTGGGTGATGCTGAGACAGACTAGAATATGTGTGCCAATTTTCAGCATTTTCCTATGTAGTATGTACTATAGGAATCCATTCAGAGAAGACAGAGAACACTTAAGGTGCCTTCGCCTGCTTCGCAGCTTGGCCCCTAATAACCACAGTCAAGAGTCTGACTACAGCAATTGTTCCCAGAGCCAAACAATTTCTGCCCCAACCTAATAAGGCTGAATAAGTCTGAATGGGGGCAAAGAGAATGAGGACTGGACTGTTGTCCAGTGGTCCACAAAGTCCCCTTTTCTGATGAATGAAGAATTGAAAAGGTTTGGAGGAAGAAGGGTGTGAAATATCCAGTCTGCTGATGTTCTGGAGCAAGACCAGTTGGCTGAGGAAGATCTGACAGTGAAGGGCCTCAGAATTGTGAAGGAGGTAGTTCTGAATTCTCAGTGGAAGGAAGACATTATGGGTCCGGTCCAATCCAACAGGGCCTGGAAAATGGACTTTAAAAACAATGATGATGATGGGTCATGGTTGGAAAGCCTGGTTGAAGGGTTTGGTCATATACTGCACATCCGCTAGTCCCCGCTCTGTCATCCTTCTTCACACTAACGTCATCAATAAAATAACTCTTTGGGTCAATTGTTAGGATAATATATGGTTTTGGATTTGAGCTGGTGACATCTCGCGGATATGACTACACTTATTAGTCAGGCCGGTAATGACCCTTGCTAATGAGGGTTCTAGGAGCTGACGATTTGGAGTAAATAATTAGGGCCTCTGGTTTTCTATAATTTCATTACGTAATCTTGGCTGCAGGAAAGACAAGGAGCTTATAGTCTGATGTATAAGATAGAGAACTACCGGTATATGATTGACGCTCAGTGTCTGACGTTTCGGTATCCCATGGCAACAGAATGATGTGAATGTTACGTAGTGACCACACACAAGGGATAGACCAATCAATGGAGACTTCCAACTTTGCTCCGCCAAGTTCAGGAAGTACAGAAATATATATGGGATGGCATTGTCCTGGGGGGGCAGAAGGATTTGGACAACCAGACTGAACAACACTTAGATCGTAAGAACTTAGATAGAGGATTGTAATTGTAATGGAATTGATAATAATATATTAAATTCCAACTTGCCTATTTCTTTGTCTTCTCATTACTCCATTAATTGCCTTCAGAGTCCACGAATCAAAGAACCGGGTAGAGATAAATAGAGGAAATGTGTTAGGATGGGCTTCAGGTAATTGTCTGTTTTTCTGTTTCTGTAATTATTTCTATCACTGATCCGCACCTGTTGTGCTTCTGCAGCACTGCCGGGCACTCCCCCGCCCCCCAAGGTGGTGAGCGCCTTCAAGGATTGCATCACGCTGAACTTCAGTCCTCCTTCCTTCACGGCCGGCTCGCGTGTGATGGGCTACATCCTGCAGAAACGAAAGAAGGGCAGCAACCTTTGGAGTGTCGTCTGTGACTGTGTCAAAGGTTGGACCAGGGCTTGAAAACTAAATTATTTTTAAAACGTTAACCATGCCGAACGGTTCAGGCAGGCTTTCTCGGAACCGATCCGCCACAAAAATATTGGTCCTGAACCGGTTAGGAACGCAAACAGTTTGTTCGTTTTTAAAGTTCCTCATATTGTGCAATGTTAAGTTTAGTTATTGTTCGTACAAAAAAATTTGATGGACTTCAGTGCAACTGTATTAACGGAAATCTGACCTTGAAATTCTGTTACATTCGCTTCCTCGTCTGTCAACAGATGTCATTATGTTCCGTTTCTGTTCCGGAAATGTTGAAGAACTCTTTTCCATTCGTTTTCGGTTTTCGTTCCTTGAACCGGTTCGGTGCCCTGGGTTGGACCTCTTCTCATGTCTTTAAAAATGTGGGCGGCAGTGAGGCGGGGGAGGGGGCATTTGTTTTAATGGAAAATGCCACCAAAAATTCATACAGAAATGCTCTTCAATGCGACGATCAGGATGTCTGTTGTGATTTCTAGAGAAGAACTACTGTGTGAAAGATGTGGTGGAAGGCCTGGAGTATGAGTTCCGAGTGGCCGCCATCACTGGAGCAGGAACGGGCGAATACAGTGACCCTTGTGACCCCGTCTTTGCCCGAGACCCGAAGAGTAAGTATGTTCTTTGTCTCTGATTGAAGAAGTACAGTGGATTGGCCTAATGTCGGCCCCTTTTTGCAGCTTCCTAATCCTAAGCTTAGGTGAAAAACCAATATGACATCCGCTAGGACGGATACATCAATACGTTTGCAATATTTATAGCATTTCCTCTTAAGTATTGTTCTGATTTTAATGGAAAAAATGAACAGATGAGTTCATTAATCGTCATCAAAAATAGGCGATTAAGCAATCTAAATTGCAACTCTAAAATGTATTTTACCTACTCAAGTAAGAACTCTTTTGCCATCTTTGCTCCTGTACACTCAGAACCACCCGGACTGATCAGCGATCTGAAGGTGGCCGACTCGTCCTACAGCAGCCTGACCTTCTCCTGGAATCGACCTGAGGTCGTGGAAGGGGTCCAGGACGAAGCAAAGGGCTACTACATCTACATCCGCAGCAGCAGCGACACCGAGTGGTCGCAGTGCAACCCCATGCCCAACAACATGCCCATGTACAACATCAAGGGACTGCGATCCATGGAGATGTACTGGATCCGTGTGACTGCCGTCAACGACGGAGGGGAGGGAGCCGCCTTTGAACCACCAAGATACTTCTTAGCAATGCCGCCCCCTGGTGAGTGTACAGTGATGTCAGTAACTCAAGGCCGATTTATGCTTCTGACGCATAGCGGCTGCAACCGTCATATCTGTCATATCTTTGGTGGTATGGCTCTGTTCGGAGGAGCTCCCTGATTTTGTGAGTCCCCACTGCTTTAATGAGTATTCCATCTACTTAGCTTTACACGGGTTCTTGTGTTCAAATTGTGGTGTTCAAAATGTCTTACGTGTTATATTATTTTTGTTGTGTTTGTCACTATCGTAGTGAGGCCACGCTTCACAGACAGCAAGATGAAGAGCTTTATGGTGGTCAAGGCGGGAAACTCCGTACGAATCAATGTCAACTTCAAGGTGAGTACCAGCATCTTTTTTTTCAGGACTGCAACTAACGATTATTTTGATCATCGATTAATCACCCATTTTTACTGACGATTAATCGATAAATCAGTTCATTTTTCAATTCAAATCGGAATGATTATTACTGTGACTTATTATTAAAAGTTTCCAAAATTAAGAAGAGCCTACCCTACTGTGCTAAATTCTAACATACAGGGTTTTCAACCAGGCGTACGTGTTGTCTTTATTATATTAGGGCCATTATACTGGGAATGGAGACTGGCATTGGGAACAACAAAGTTGGAAACGATTAATCACTGTCGATTAATCGACTATCAAATTAGTTGCCGATTATTTCAATAATCGATTATCATCAATTAATCGATTAATAAAGTAAATTTTTTCGACGCCATTTTCTCGCTTTTTCGCTCTCGATTGACAGTGTTACGCTAGGTTTCCATTGCAGAGACGGACGCACTCGGTATGTACTGCGGGGTAGGCCCGTGAGCTCAGTGATTGACAGCAGCGCTGACCAATCGGCGGACTGTGCGCTCCAGCGCATCAAAGGCAAAATAATATATAATTAAAATGTTTTTACTGAAACGGCCTTGTGCGCGCGCGTTTGTTGTTTGTGTGTTCACTTCTCTCTTTTCACCTTCATATGTCATATTTTCTCTGTTTTTCTTGTAAGCCTAAATCCATGACCACACCCCGAAGCGACCGCGCTTTGCTATGACGCGTCACACACCCCGCCCATCGAAGCATCCTGCCCATCGCCAAAGGACGCAGCGTGGACAGCAACTTGATGCTGTCTGCTACAGAACTGAGCATCAGCTTCTGTAGCGTAGTAACACTCATCCTTCAAGGCATCGTCCTGAGTTTCAATCCGAGTAGCGGTCACTTCTTGCATATTTTTGGAATGCCGCAATTGCGCTTCATTATCAGGGTTATGGTTAGGATTAGGGGTTAGGTTTAGGGATGTTACAATGCAAGTTCGAAGACGGAAAATTGCCGCGGTCTCGTTTTTGGCGTCACGACTGAAATGGAAACGGAAATGAAACAGCAATATACAGAATAATATAAAATCTACAACCATTGAAAAATGAATAATACATTTATGTATAATACATGGTGATGGCAGGCCTCCCCGCGGCCTGAGGTGTGCTGGTACAAAGACAACACGGTGACCAAGCGTGCGAGCGTCAGTAACAGCGACAGCTCCTCTCAGCTCCTGATCGCCTCCTCGGAGCGCTCCGACTCGGGCGTCTACTCTGTCATCATCAAGAACATGGTGGGCCAGGAGTCGTTCAGTGTGGAGGTCCGCGTGACAGGTACCTTTAGATGCCTTCTACACCTGCTCCACATGTCAAATTTGTAGGGCTAACCAACTTTGCATGAGCCAGCGAACGGACTGCAAAACACCTTACAACACATCAGCTGATATGACGTATGTGCGCTCATGCACAATGTCCGTTTAACCCTTATGTTCCGAAATCCCTATGTTCAGAAAAGTTATGGGGCATTTAGACATAGTAGTCGTTTAGACACAGTAAGGTTAGGGGTAAACCTCTAATCCTAACCCCAAACCTAACCCCTAAATCTGGGGTCCCCCAACCAAACTGATCCTTTTGCAGGAAAGGTGAGGACCCCTGCCCTAAATGACCCATAACCTTTCTGAACATAGGGATTTCTGAACATAGGGCTGACCCCTACTGTCAATGTCATTTCATTTCTGCTGCATAGGCAACATGGCGGTGTTCATCGTTCGCACACTGATTTTCAGACTGTTTTTAAGGCAGCATCCTTTCAGTTCACTGAAATGTAACCAACAACATTGAACAGCACCCAAGAATAATCCATGAAGTGCACAATTAGAGAACCACCTCAAGATTGACTGACTTTTTGTGCTGGCAGATGACCCCAAGCCACCTGGACCTGTCACTTTGGAGGAGAACGTTCAGGGAACCGTGACGGTGGTGTGGGAGCCCTCTCCTGACGAGAAACGAGACGATCGCCTCCACTACAAGGTATCAGCCATGGACTCGGTGAAGCGCACCTGGAGCGTGGTGGCCGACCGACTGTACAACCACAAGCAGACGGTGTGCAACATCATCCCCGGCCGCGAGTACAAGTTCTGGGTGTACGCCAAGAACGACATGGGCCAGTCGGAACCTTCTGCCTCACCTGTCTGGATCACGGACAAGAAGAAAGGTGCACTCCCCTTGTTGGTATAATTTGTCTTCAGAAGTTACAGGTACTATTCAGGAATTCTATTCACCCGCACCACCGCCGCGCCACCACCTAAACAAATGTATTGCAGCCATCGCACCCTGCTCCGACCCTGCCAGGTGATTGACAGAGACACAGAACAATTGTTGAAGTGTGTGCTGATGTGCTCTGTGTATAGTCAACCCGGGGGCATCCACAGTTTCGACACCTCTGCATTCCGATTAAAAAAAAAAAAAAATCAGATTATTTTGTTAGGGTTAGGTTTAATGTTAGGGGTTAGGGGTCGCGCTACTCTAGGAGCACTTGCATTGATAATGGCATGCCACACTGCTACCACTAAAAGTACTATTTTTTGTACCACTATAGCGCAGGTTTGCAATCTCTGAGTGCTTCTTGTTTTTCTACTTTTTACATTTTTTTCTTCTGTTTCTTTGGCCTGCAGAGAAGTTTGTGGTGAACATCCCGGAGCGCAGGGAGTGTGACTTGCGCTGCGCGCCCTTTTTCATTGCGCCGCTAAAGCGCCACGTGGCGCCCAAAGGCTACGAGTGCTTCATGAGCTGCGCCATCAAGGCCAACCCAAAGCCGCGCATCACCTGGTACCACAACAGTGTCAGTCTCAACACCAACCCCAACTACTACATCGCCAACACGTGTGGCGTCTGCACCATGTCCATACTCCACGTGACGCCGCGAGACACCGGAGAGTACACAATCTGTGCGGAGAACGCGCTGGGACGCGCCGAGTGCACCACCACCATCAGTGTCCGAGGTGAGTTGGTTTTTGCTTAAATGTAACTTGATCTTTATGATCCCTTGCTACATGCACATCCCAAATAATGACCAAACTGCACAGTTGGTTAGACCGTTCCATAAATAGTCTTGTGCCTGTGGCTCAGTTCACACTAGAGCTGCACGATTTTGGAAATATAAAAATTGAACACACACAATTTCCACGCACCAGATTTAAAAGTGCCATTTCACTCGAAGACTAGATCAGCACTGCCTGCAGTGACGCGCCACTCCACCACCAGCCAGAGGAACTTGTGTGTGTGAAGAAGGGGGCATCGTCCGGACAAATCGATGTATCGTGCAGTTCTAGTGCAACGGCGTGAAATAGCTTCCCCTCACGGTGACATACTGCAGGTCCAGTCGACCCCATTCTCTCACCCCCCTCTCACAATAAAATAAGGCCGAATTCAAACTGCATTTTGAATTTGTCACGGTTGGTTTATGGATGCAGCGCAGGTTGTTTCCCACGGATTTGTCACGGTAGTATTCAAACGCAGTTTTAACACCCAAGATACATTTGTAAACAGCTCCACGTGTATTCTGCAGTTGCTCGCTGATTGGACAAATATTAGACATTCACAAAGCAGGACAAGGACATAAACAGAGCAGCCTTTCGGCGGTACATTGCTCAGTGTAGTGTGTGTGTGCGCACGCGCGTGCGCCGTGGCGCATTCGCTACGGACTGCAGTTAAAATATCGGAAAAGAAGAGAAAGAAAGTACCATAATAAAATGTTGATTATGATAATACTTAATAAATAATGACAGAGAGAGGAAGGTGGAGAGGGGAGAGAGAAGGAGTTCACGGCATGGGCCCGAGTCACAGCGCGTTTTCCACGGGTTCAGCCCCGGGTCGAGACCACCTCATCTGACGGTGCCCGGCTCACATGGATTAGCGCCGCTTCGGACGCGCTTGACATGTCATATCGGTTAAAACAAGTCGGACCCGGGATAAACATGTTGGTTTGAATACAAGATAATGGCGCTTGGGCTGAAAAAATAATTTAAAAAAAAGAAAATTGATCCTATTTGTTTTCGCGGCCCTGTGTGTACGGTATTTTCTTGGTCCTGCGTTGTGTTTTTAACTTTTTGTGTGTTTTTAACTGTTTTTTTTTTCAACTGTCTTTTGTGGTATGATGAACATGTGATGACTGTTTCTGTTCTCTCCTCTTTTTTTTCTTCCCTCAGAATGAAGACAGGACAATTTGATGCCACAGATTTATAAAGAACCGTTTATTTCCGACATGCACGCTTCTCTAGATGACATCCAGCGAGTAGAAGGTGTGAGCTTTAAGGTCCACAGCTGTGATGTGTTGCCAAGGCAGTGACATCACGCCAGGACAAGTCCATACTCTCCACTCTGGGCGACACGTGAGAACCACGAGCTCTAACACGTACAAAAGACTCCCAGTTCATGCTCAACTCAACTCAACAGATTTTTATATAGCGCCAAAATCGCAGCCGAAGCTGCCTCAAGGCGCCTCACAAAAGAGACCACGTTCCTAGCACTAGATTCAAGGAGTATAGCAGCTCCCCACCCAACTACCCCCCCAACCCCGACCTCGCAGCCAAGGACAGCAACCTGGGGTTGTCCACAGATCAGATCAACATGTTCTATAACATGATAATCCGAAACATATCACAAAGAACCAAAATATGTTATAGAAATCTGATGAAAAAGGAAGCATGGCAAAACATGAACTACTTTTCCAAAGCAGAGAACAAAGTATGCATTATTTAGTTTCTGGGATTTCTGGCCAGGTCCATGATCGTGGAAGGCCACACTAAATGCTCCCAAATAGACACTTTTGGGCTTA
>OMKY01098896.1:2012-14322 GCA_900302395.1 Bregmaceros cantori | reverse complement strand
TTTCTTTATCACACTCATGGTAACATTCAGTAACAGAACAATTAAACAAAACAAAACATGAATAAAATCGTCTTTAAATTCAAAACGTAATGGAGATTTTGACAGGGAGTATAAAATTAATCGACAACTAATCTAATAATCGATAATCGTCAAAGAAATGAATCATTGTTATTGTCGCCATAGTTTTGTGCCAATATTCCCCCATTTATCAACACAATTTCATATGAATTCATAATTTACGAAACGTGATATGATGATAATTTATAAAACGTGATATGGGCACAATTGATTAAAACAACACGAATATGAAGAAATCCATGAAAATCTTACGGTTATAAAAATCCAATCGATGAATCGTTTCAATAATCGGCCACGCAATGTTATTTCTTCATAATAAGAAGATGCGACATGGTAGACTGAATGAAAATAATACTAATGTACGTTAGTTAACCCATCTTAAATGTTTGTAATAAATTGTATTTCCATGAAAGAACACGTTGTGGTGCTTCCAGCCAATGGCAGGCGGTGGGTGGACACGGCTCCCCGCCCAGCTCACACGCGGTCCCCGCAGCTGTGGCGTCACGCCCCCCTTTCTGGTCCCGGGGCTCCACTCACTTGTTCCTCCGCTCAAGTTAGCGCGTCGCCCTTTAAACCCGCGGTGCCAATTAACAGGACTTGTTTCAGTCAATCAGTGACCACCGGCATCGATTCAAGCGTCCGATTTAAACCCTCATCACCGCCGCCGGGTTTAGAGCTGCCGGCTCCTTGTCTGACAGCAGCGCGTTCTTCTGGGAACATCGTGTCCTCTTTGCTTCCCTCCACGCGATCCAGCCTCTCACCGCCGGGGAAATGACCGCCAAGCACCGCAAACCGAAGAACCGACGGGATGACGATAACTTTCTTAACCACAACGGGATAGACGGGGGATCGGAGGTGAGTCGCTCGGGGGGTGGCGGCGCGCAGAGCGGCTTCCCCACGGGGCTGCTGCTGCTGTCCGTGGCCGTGCTGCTGGGAGGCAGCGCGGGTTCCTGGTACCTGTTCCAGCAGCAATGGGCGATCGACGACCTGGCGTCCACCATCACCGGCCTGCAGCTCAAGCTGGTCAAAGTGCAGTCATCGCAGCAGTCTTCCAAGGTGGGTGATGGCCTGGTGGTGACTGGATCCGCATGATTGGCCAATCAAGGTCTAAAGAGTAAAGACATCAATTTCCATTCCATGTGCATTTTCCAGCCATATAGACTCTCACAACTCGTATCTATTCAGATTTATCACGAAGTGTTATGATGTTTGAGTGTAAATGCCTTGCACACGCAAACCATGCTCGGAAGCGTGTAGGCCGACGCGGTTCCCAAACTACGGCGCGCGTAACGCGCAGTCGCCATTGCGTTGCAATCAGTCTTCTGAAGTAATCCGACATCGTACGTGAACTGCATCGCAGAAATATTTGCTGGAATAAAACCGTAGTTTGTGGTTTAACTTTTTTTAAAAGTTTGCTTAACGTACCCGGTGCTCTTTTTGGAGCAGATGGATTGATCATCAATCAAGGCTCACTAAATCAAGCAGCCACTTAATGACCACCACAGCGGTTAACTCTTAAATCCGTGCCTAACTAATCTCAATTACTCGTGTTCTGTTTTGGGCCACTACTCTGTTAACTGAATTTCTTGACAATATTTATTACAGAATTAAGTTACTCAGCCGAAATTAAGGCGTTTTTTTTTTTAAATGCATTTGTTTTGGCCAAAAGAACGTGTTCATGCAAACCAATAGGGTTGTTGCATGTGACGTCACGGCCCGGCGGCGGCGGCCAAGCTACTGGTGCACTGGATCCAAAATGGCCGCCACCGTGACGTCACTGGTGCAACAGCCCTATTTAAAATGTTGAATCCAGAAAAGGCAACAAATTTGGTTGCATTATTCAGTTTAAAAAAATATTCTGCAAATGCATACTTGTTGTTTTTAGCAAAAACATGTTTTTTTTTTTTTTCAATTTTACTCAATAGAATTGTTGGAGAACGGTCTGCTACTAAAATATTGAATATTTGCAGCACTTCTCTGAATCCACTTCCAAAATGAACTGAAACGTGATGACTGTAAAATATTCTTGCGGTTGACAGATCCCAACACACGTGCATCATGTACAGTGCGCACATGGCGTCTCGGCGCACACCACGCCTTTCTGCGAAGGCGGCTGGCATCACATTTCCAAATGCTTGCAAAGTCATCTGTGGCCACTGCGTGTGTGCGTGTCCCTGCACTCTTGTCTCCACGTGTGAATAGGTTTCTATATTTGTAACGTGGTGGCCATAGTAGTAATCCTAGTGGAACACTCTTGGCCTAGATGTGTGCGCGTGTGTCATTTTTAGCAATACACAGAGGACTTGCTTGATGAGATTTCTCTGCTATGTCGAATAGAGTAGCCTTGCTATCACACATTTTATTTTTTTTACCTTTAACTGTCGAACAGTATTCGATGCTTTGGGGCGATGTGCGGTACAAGCGGAGAGTCAGCAGTGAGGAGGGTTGGGGTGGGGGGGGTCCTCTTCCAAAAATACTAGCAGCGTGCCCAAGGTTATATTTAGAGCGCCGCTTCATTTTCGCCCCTTCGCGCGGATATTGCTTCAGCCTTCTAAGTGTTGGCTGTTTTTTTTGTGTGTGTGTGACAAAAAGCACATAGCATGCTTGGAGAGGCCCACACTGTACGCTGTGTCCCCAAGATCTTCTGTGGAGTGTGAAGTTTTAGTGAAACCATTTCACACCGGCACAGATATGGCACAAGATTGGGGTTGACGCACAGCAGGAATACGAGGCACTATGTGACGATCAATGGGGCACTGTAGAAAACAAACTAGATTTCTCAGCCAAGACCCATTAAAAGTCAGAGCCCTGGGGGCTTTTGGACACGATGTTTGAAACAAAATTGTGCAATATGTAAAACTGGCAGTTCTTGCTGATGTTTTTCCCTGATCTTGGCAGAGTTGCTCCATATACTTGTCTTGCCTGCATGTGGGCACTCGGCAGTACTTTGTTAGTTTAGCCTAGCCCAAAACTAAAATTTGCGTAATTTGATTTTGTGTTATCGAGCCAGAGACGACAAACCAACATGTTGATCTGCCTAAAATGTTTAGAGATCAGTACATTTGATAGAACTTACACAAGAGAATATACCAGACTGATACAAAAAAGCAAATTATTATTTTTTTTTATTTTTAAATAATTTTTTCAAGCGTGTTTGTTGTTGTTGTTGTTATTATTATTGTTGTTGTTTTTTTTTTTTTTTTCCACCACTCCAAGGCCTGTGAAGACGTTCCTCCCACTGCATGCTCGTGTGAAATGTCATGTGACTGTGTATGCTCTCCTCTTTTGGCCACTGTTGGCAAATTATTTTGTATAGGCTTTATCTGCAATTGACTTAATTATTAGAAAAACTGAAATGCATACAGATACTGAGGTGAACTGCACACCATGCATGGTATATAAGATTTTTTTTTAAATTATTGTTCTGGTATAACTCGGCAACTGGGAATAAGGAAAACTAGTTCAGGACAAAACACCAGACCAGGGATGTCAAAATTTGATTAATCCTCAACTCTTTATTTTTAAATAAATAAATAAATGTTTTTTCTTGCTTGATAATATGGTGCAATACCATCCAAGGCAGGCATTTTAACCTGCATGACAAAATGTTATCTACAAGGTAGCAACTTAAAAAAGTGGTAAGTAATGTTGATAATATTATCGGTTGTCATTCCATAATGCTCTTGAAGCTATTAAGATATTATTGTCTGAAGAAGGGCTGCAACTATCAAATATTTCAATAATCAATTATTCTAAGGCAATGTTTCTGTATTAATTTTGAATATACAATAAAAAATAAGCTATTTCACTGAATAATGTAATTTACCTTTTCATTAACGACCATTTTTTTTCACCTCTAGGCATAAGAGCCGTGACTAGCTTCCATAAAAGCTAAATGAAAAACAGGCAGACACATTGCCTTCAGTTGGCGATACCAAAATAAAATATAAAATATAATTATATGAAATCTAATTAAAATAATAATTTCAAAAACCAAATACATTTCATATATGGAGAGGCAGCGGTGAATATGCGAGGAGATATTATGATCTGACCGCACATTTAAAATTGTCCGTGTAACTTCACTTTGACTCGCTTACTCGAGTACCTCGAATAATCGTTTCAGCCATCGACTGAAGGATGAGATTCTTAGTTGGTGCCGCATGCACATATGGATCAAATGTATTGTAGAAGAAATTGATTGATTGGTAAGAAAATGAATGGATTTTTAAATGTTTTTGAGCCATTAATGAAATTGATTAGAGCTGCAACCGATTCATCGATTATTGAAATAATCGGCAACTAATTTGATAATCGATTACATCGGCAGCAATTAATCGATTCCTTGTTTGGCCCATTCGCCACTCAAACATGTTGAATATCTGTCGTTCCCAAAGCCAGTCTCCATTCCCAGTGTCATGGCCCCGCCCAATCTCTTGGGCACTGAACACCCCACAGCAACATATATTACAAGTTATTTTGGGTGGAAGAACGTCTGTTATAAGTTGGTATGGAAGAGTAGGCTTACGTTTTACATTTCCATTAAAAAATGGCAATATGTGGACAAGGCAAAACGGCAAAAAGTTTATATTGCAAACTTTTAGTAATAATTAAAGTTTCATAATCATTAACTCTGATAATCGTCTCAATTTTAAATGAAAAATGAACCGATTAATCGCAAGTAAAAATGGCCGATTAATCGATTTATCAAAATAATCGTTAGTTGCAGCCCTAAAATTGATTGATTGAAATGATTTTAATCATTGACGTCCCTTCACCAGTCTTGTTCCTATCTTCCTAGGACCACTCTCTGGATGGCGTGCTCGGCCGGCTCAGCTCCCTCGAAGAGTCGTGCGCGCTGGCTCAGAAGCAGGTGGGCGTGGCCATGGCGGCCGCCCAGCAGCTGAAGACGTCCGAGCTGCCCGCCCAAGCCCTCTCGCTCCACGCCGAGATGAAGGCCCGTCTGGCAGAGACCCGCTTGGCCGCCGCCTCGGCCGATGAGCTGGCTGAGCTGCGTGCCGAGCTGCGGGGCAAGATGGAGGAACTGGAGGTGTTGAGGCTGGAGGTAGGAGACTGCAGACGTCCCTTAGCCCAGAGAACAGAGAACCTATCGTGTCACGCTGTGATTTGTTCAAATCAGGACAAATTCAGAATTAGAGCTGCAAGCGATTAATCGATTATTGAATTAAAACTTAATTTAATAATCGCTTTAATCGGCAGCGATTAATCGTTTCATGGTTTGGCCTATTCTTTGCTCAAACATGTTGAAATATATGTTGTTCCCAATGCAATTTTTCCAGTGTCAAGGCCAATATATTTTGTTCCCACTGCAATTTTTCCAGTGTCAAGGCCAATATGTTATAATTTAGCTTGTAAGAGTAGGCTCTTTCATGCTATTACTATTAAATGGAGATAGCGAAACAGCCAAAAGTTTGTAATATTGACACCGCAAACTTTTAATGTTTCCTAATCATAATTCCAATTTTAAAGGAAAAATGAACCAATTACTTGCCAGTAAAAATGGCTTGATTAATCGATTTTCCAAATAATCGTTAGTTGCAGACCTACTCAGAATTAACGATCTGCATTGGTTGTTCAGTTGTAGAAATCTTGCCTCTGTTCAATTCTGGGCCAATGCATCCATCTTGGCGGCACGGTGATGGTCCAAATCTTTTCTATGGAGTTTAGTTTGACCCAGTTCCACACTAATACTGTAGAGGGCGATAATGCACATGGCGGGAATATGACCTACAAAATGGACGAAGACTAACAATTTGACAAATTCACAATATTTCTCAACAAGGTGGTTGGCTTGGAGAACTGGAAACGCAATTTGTAGTTCATGCAAACTGTGTACCAACTAGGAAACAGCCGGGTTGTTATGTTCTAATGTCGTCATTGGCACAATTCAAATATATGAAGCTGTCTAAAAACAGGTTAAAAAAAGGAAACAAGTTTTTGATGTCCCTCATTTAAATGTGGAGGAAGAATTCCACTGTACATGTATGTGTGCTTCAATAAAGTACCTTTTTTTTCTCTTCCCCCTCACCAATTGAAGCCTGTTTAAGTGGGCTCTGACCGACCGTGGGGTCATGAACGAAGTTCGGCAGCGGTGAATGTAAACAATGAATTATCCACATGTTGTTTGAATCTATGGTTTTGAGAGCACTGGCCAATTGCTGGTCTGGATTGAATTTAAAAGAGAAACGGGTAAGAGTAGCAGAGGTGCGTGTTTCACAAGGTTTTCGCTCCCATGATTGAGGTCCGTGCTGTGTTTCTTTTCTCTGTTCTAACACTAAGGATGAACTTTAAGATAGCCACAGCGGGTGGGACTACTGTCATTACTCCTATGTTCATTATCAGCATTACTGGCAGTAGGTCTATAAATGCTTGTATACATGTTCTAGGATTTGCCAAACCATGAAGCATGTGCACACTACGTCTGCAACTAATGATTATTTTTTAATAGCCGATTAGTTGCTACTTATTAAAACTATTAGTCTTTAGCTGTAAAAAAAAAAACATTTAAAATGTTTCATAGTGAGCAACAACTGCTGAAGCTTAATGTCAACTGAAATGAGAGAATAAGTAACTTCTTGGTCAAGAAGAGCCAAATTTCTGACAGTCATGTTCATGTTTTTAATGATTCCTGAAAATGGGAAATATTAAAATGGACATAAACAATTTTTATCATATTTGTGGACCAATGGGGGGTAGGTTCTCCACAAAACGTAAATTATCCAATTAATTTGGCGATTTCATCTTATTTTTATTAATTTTTAAATGTATTTAATTTATTAAACTCAGTCGATTTGTTTTTTTTTTTTTAAGTGTTTCAGATGCCGGATTATTATTTCTTAACATGTCGGATGCTGTCCTCTAAATTGATTTCTCTGTTGCAGAATGCTGACCTGGCGACCTCACTGGACCAGCTGTCCCAGCGGCTGGAGGGTCTGGAGGCGGCTGGCGAGCTGGCGGCCAGCCTGTCCCAGAGGGTGGACGCCGTGGCCGGTGGACTGGGAGAGACCGACGCCGCTCTCTCCCGGCAGACCATTGAGCTGCGGAGCCTGCGGGAGCAGCTTGAGGTGGCTGCCGTCAAGTAAGTTGCAACCCCATGTGGTTCCTAATGTTAGATATTCACCTTTTGTTACGGTTTTCCGCATACACATTGAATTGTTTCCGAAAAATCTCAGATCATCTTACCCGTTTTCCAATGACCACACTGGATGCATAGCATCGGAGTTCTCTCGATTCAGGATTCTTCGGCACAGTTTGTCAAGTTTGGCAAAGACTGGTGGATTCACAGACATCGACTAGCTCGCACTCCCTATCCCATGGCCGGGCGGGCACGGGAGATCAACCCGGCAGTTCCCATCACAAACTCCTGAACAACTCTTCTCCACTGGTCGACTTCGCACATGGAACTTTGGACCAAACCCTTTAAGCAAACCTAAGAATCACCCTTGTCCATTTGGCCAATCGTGTTCTATCATAGTACTGTCAACTCCAGAAGTTCACGTGCAACAATTCCAGGTCAACTAGACCTTGGCCCTGAGCTGCAGCTGACAGAAGCCCAGGCTGCGTAGATGGCAATTGTCTGTGCGACCTGGATTTGGCAACATCATCCAGCCTCAGGATCTCTTTGGAAAAGTTTGTATGTGTGTACTGCAAGTTTGGGAGACACTGGCTTGAAATCTGTGGTGTATATTTCCCACAGATCTTTATATGTATATTTCACACCAATATTAGGTCCGCAACTATCAATTTCAATCCGCCCATTTTTACGCCGGCTAATGTCTTTATTTTTCTGAAATGACTGCCTAGGCTTAGTTAGGCAAATCTATTAAATTCAGAGATTGTATTCCACGCTCCTCAGATTGCGAGGAATTCTCGTGCAGCCCTGATTCCATTGGTGGCTCCCTCCCTCCCATGCATAGCTGGGGTCCTGTGACCCAGATGATCCTGTTTACTTAAGTCCAGCCCCACTTTGACTCACTGCATAGTGTCCGCACAAGGACGTGGATCAGAGCAAGCTGCTCGATGCCACTAACCACTTCCAAAATGTACCGAATTAAATGTGACTAGTTACACAACCAGCAACTTTGGTTACAAAAAATAAAATGTGAGAATTTTTAGTTGCTTCTATTCGCAGGTCTGTTATGCTAACAAAGTACTAGTCTGAACGAGATGCATCAACCTGCTAACTAACTAACCTACTCGACGGCTGCTCTTAAGAGGCATAATGGCGTGTCTAACCTAGTCAAAATCCTAAAACGAGTCAAACAAGACCTTCTCTCAGCCATTCTCCATAGTCAAAACATGAGTCATATTGAAAGAAGAAAGCAAATGCAATGGGATTCTCAATAGAAGTCCATCTTCTATCAAATTTAATTAGTCTTATAATTTAATTGGGTATTATCATTAATCCTCAAGGCGAAGGTTGCAACCCAAAAAAATGGCACGACAACGTCCACGACTGGTCAGAATTTTCCATAACTCAACAGAATGACACATGTCGGTGCACATTCTGCTATAAGCGGTGATAATTGAATATTAACCTAATATTTGATCATATTCAACATTGTCACTATATACCCATGCATAATGCAATTAAAAGTAACTTCCTCCAGTACACAGTGTATTCGTAAGAGAGTAAATACCGAATGGGCTCAATACAAATATAATGAAATGTTAAGCAGTGCAATATTTGCACATATTGCACATTTGTGTGTTGCGCAGTAGGATATAGAAACACCTTAACATTGACGTCCGTGCATATTCGTTTGTGGAAAAAAATAATTTTATTCAGATGCTGACAATGGGAACAGGCATGCATTGAATGCAAAATGGAACTGTTCTGTTTCATTTGTCTTTTGTGTCAAATAGTTTATAGCACGTAGCACCGCTTTCAAATGTATCCCATTCTCTCCCTAATGCGAGAATCTGTGACCTCCATTTTATTGCGCTGTGTGTAATAAGCTGCATCGCCACTGGATGGCAATGTCGCACCAGATTTAGGTGTGAGGACACCAGCCTACACCCTCCCCTTCCTCCAACAGCGGAGTCTGCCTCTCGCTGCAGCAGCTGAGCCGCACAGTGAGTCAGGTTTCAGAACCGGCCCAAAAGACCTCTCACTGCACCGGGAGCCTTATACAGGACGAACATGTTGGCCTTACAGCCACCGGCTCCGCTAGACTTGAGTGGAGACTTGGATGCCAACTGGAGGTCCTTCAAACAGCAGTTTGTTCTGTACGTCGTGGTCGTAGGAGTGGACCGACAGGACCACGAGCGGATGATCGCCCTGCTGCTCACTGTGGCCGGCAGCCGAGCTATAGACGTCTTCAACACGTTCACGTTCGACCCGCCGGAGGACAGGGATACATTTGAAGAAGTCGTGAAAAAATTTGACGATTACTGTCTTTCAAAAAAATCCTCCCATGGGTTCTATGACGAGAGGAGGTACGATCGTCTTTGGTCTATCAGCTGTTTGCTAACTTGTTAGCAGTTGTCCTTGGTGTGAATCATCTAGAGCTGCAACAGATTAATCGATTATTGAAATAATCGCCAACTAATTTGGTAATCGATTCATCATTTCATGGTTTGGCTTATTTGCTGAAACGCGTTGAATATGTTGTTCCCAATACAATTTTTCCAGTGTCAAGGCCCCAATACAATCAAGACAACACATAAGCTTGCGTGAAAGCCCAATATGTTATAATTTAGCCTGTAAGAGTAGAATCTTTCATGCTATTTCTATAAAATGGAGATAGCGATACAGCAAAAGGTTTGTAATATTAACATTGCAAACTTTTAATAATGTTGCATAATCGTAATTAATGCTACTAATCGTTCCGATTTTAAAGGAAAAATGAACCAATTAATCGCCAGTAAAAATGGCTGATTAATCAATTATCAAAATAATCGTTAGTTGCAGCCCTAGAATCATCATAGCAACCCAGTTCTTTTCCCTCTAATTTTGGCTCAGAATGACTAGTACCGGGTCGTTGGAACATGAACATCACAGTTCAGACCTTGCTCCGAGGCCTGGTGCATAATATAACTGTTAACGGTGGTAATGATACATCCGTGTACTAGGAGCTAGAGGTGGACGATATATCGACAAAACTGATGTACCAAAGTATTTAAGACATATTTGGTATTTTCACTCCCCCAGTGATGACGTGTGGATGCGCACCTGTGACATCACAAGTGCGCAACATCACTTGACTACATATGCCGTCCTCTAGGGGCTGGTATTGCAACTTGCATATGGGATTTAATACGGGAAAAATGTGGAGGTGGGATTAGTTGCTTCTATTCCACCAATTTTTGGTGGTGGTGTTTCCGCTTTTAAAATCCCTCTCAAACTGAATGGAGTAAAGCCGAATGGGGGAAAATGGTGTTGAATGGTTTTCATCTTGGCAAGTTTGACGCTTTTTGGATAATTTGAGAAATTGACAAAATGTGTTTTTCTTGTAGAGAGGTGGTGGAGACTGCTGTTGTTGAAGAACCGCAAACCATGGTGAGTTGAAATCTTCCCTTTTTAAATAGAGGACATTTAATAGAATTCCACATTTAAGTATTTATTGTTTAGCTAATATACAGTAGTGGTGGTGTGGAATAGGATACTACTACCACTACTGTAGTATTGAAATGTTTCTGTAAACAATAATTGATTTTTAATTATTTATATTTTGGGATGATCAATATTTATTATACTAATATTTAAATGAATTGATTGGTGCGAACCTAGTGGCCACTAGCTGACAGCAGAAATAAAAACAATGAAAAAAAAACAAAATGCCTGCAGCGCCCTTTTTGAAAAAAATAAAATAAAATCCCAAGCCCTCTTTTCGACTTTTGTACTGACGGCTGTAGAGGAGAGTTTTCACTGCGAGCCACACACGTCCAACTTGGGTTAAGATCATGACGACTTCTCCAACTCCCTGCCGAGCTTGCCAGGCTGCTCCGTCCGGTTGAACTGCATGGGTAACTTGTGATGAGAATAGCTGCCTGGAAGGCAGTGAGGAAATGTTGATATTAATAGTACCATCAAAATAGAATTATTCCAGAGATTCAAGACAGCCGGTAGATGGCAATATATTCTGACCCTGCTTGAATTCACCCACATCCGGACTTTCTTTTAGCCAAAGCGTCTCTTTTTAGTGTTAATGCAAAATCGCATATATCTTCCCAAATGGCATGCTGTACACTAAATGAAACACAAAATTGAAATTGATGGTTTTGAATTCTGTACCGTTTGCAGCGCCTAATAATAATTAGCGTTTCTGTCTGTTTTCTAGCCAGAACCAGTGGAAGAGGTTGTAGAACCAGCACCAGAGCAGGCTGACGAGCCAGTTCTAGAACCAGAACAGGCTGAGGAACAGCCCGATGAGCCGGAAGCCCCACCTGCAGAAGAGGAGGTAAAGGCCTGATCCAATCCAGCATTAGTCTGGCAAACCAAAACAATCTACGAGTCTCTGAATCTCATAGTTTACAGGGTCTCGGGCAATCAGGACCGAGGATTTTTGTCATCAAGTCTCCCGCCCAGTCAAAGAGATGGTGAGGCAAATCGATGCACTGTTAACACCCGCCGTTGCGTTCAGCATTATTTGATAACTCTGAGCGATCTCAAGACGGGATTTAGTTAAAAAAAAAAAGAGCAGAGGAATGCAATCCAAAGTCGCTGGAATCTAGGCATTTCACAAGCCTTACCTCACCAGCTGCTGCAGGGAGGGAGCTCAGTTCTCTTTTGTGGTAGGTGACGAATCAAGTCCTCTTGTATTCTAATAAATATCCTGCAACAATACAAAACCCCCAGAGTCTGGAAATCGCACAGACTAACCTTAATGATGTATTTCTATAAGATTGTCACTGTGGAAAGGACCGGTGTCACTTCCGCCCCCGTTTAAGCCCTGGTTCTGAGAAACCTGTGAAATGCAGGCGTTGCAGTTGATCGGAGTACCGGTGTACACGGTAACCGGACTAAAATCTCGACCCTCTGAATTTCAGAACTCTGACATCTGTGCAAAAAAGTTTCCCAATTCTCCCACGGTTATGTGTTTTGATAATGAGCTTCTGGACTTCATTGCTGAGAAAGCGAGAAGATATTCAATTGATTCAAATCACTTCCATTGGCATCTAATTCAGATGGTCTGAGATTTGTTTCCAGTCATCCAAAGAGGCCTCTGACACAATGAAGTGACAAATGAAGTTGTTTGTCCGTGTCTAA
>OMKY01098786.1:0-10933 GCA_900302395.1 Bregmaceros cantori | reverse complement strand
CCCCAGTTAAACACACACACATACCTTAACCAGGTAGCCACACACGCACACAGGAATTTAGGTTAATAGAGGAAATAGGGTCAGACAACTGCAATTTAGTCAGTCCTCTTCTTGTATATGTTACTACTTAACCAAACCCCCTTCTCCCACACACTCATGCACACACACTCATAATACACACACACACACTGCAGCAGACACACGCTGTAATCCTCCTCTGAGCCTATAATTAAATTTGGAGTGTTTGCCGGGGGAATGTGGAGCCATTCCCTGAGTTGAGTGGACCTGTTCCCCTGATACTAGACGCACACAATGCACACTCCACACACAAGCACTCCGCTTGGTGTATCACGGATGCTCCTTGAGTGTGTGGGAAGACGGTGACAGTGTGGTGTTGTTCAACATGCTTTCTGCTTGATAAGCCCCTATGATGACAAAAATGCCTGCTTGGGCCTCCATGGAATGACAGGACATTGGAGGTCAGATCTTCATTTTTGATTCTCCTTCTTTATATTGTTATACCATATTAGGCTAGTGGGATATGAAGGTATAGACGAGTTTGGGAGGTACTCCCTGTCTCTGAACGTCAATACAAAATTATGAACGGAACAAGTGGGGTGATGTGTAACTGGTCACGGATCGACACCTAGTGGTCGGATTTTGAATTGCCATGCGTTTTGTGTGCTCGGACCTCGGTCCAGTACCAGAGTTGGCATAGGCAACAATAAGGCACCGGAAGTGATCTTAAGAACGGCGGGACAAAATTACTCCCACCAGTGTTTTGCACATAAACCCGCCTATTACCAAGGAACACTTGTTTAACAACTGTTTAGCTTCAACCATCTCCACACTAAGACGTGCAGGTCTGGGGGTGGCCCCGTGGCACAGTGGGCCAAGGCCGCTACCCAACCCCATTCTCCGTCTTCTTGCTGTGGCTTGGATCACAGCACACGCAGCGCCGTGTGATCCCCTCACGGTGATACACCGCACGTCCGCTCGTCCCTGCCCCTGCATCCTGCTTTCACACTAACGTTGTCGATAAAATTAGAAAATGGTGCTAACAAACATCCCAAACGCGATGGGAAACGTTTGGAAATGGCACCGCCGGTCAAAAATGGCATCAGCCTTTTGGGAGACTAATGCACCTCGGGCACAGCTAAGGGAGACACGCGAGAATCACTTCTTTCTTTGTCATTTCCAACAACTCTGGACAATTTCATCCAGATCCGTGCTCAACGCTTTCAGTTATCGAGGGAACAAACCAACACGGGTGAAAGCATAACCCGGGCTCCGCCCCCAGCGCAGGTAAAAATATGAGAATATATTGATTCATATTAAGTTGGTTATGCATGTCTGAATGCATGAGAATTGATGCCTGGGCAGAATGAGCATATATCTGATAGCACATAGCCACATGTCGGTGTTGACGACAGCTTTTCTCCTTTTGAGTCTAGTCATCAGAACAAAGACCATCCCTCTTCACCCCCCACTGTTAGCTGGCTCACCGCTAGCGGCTTCACCGCACAGGTTTGAAGTATTTTTAGAACTCACTGGGGCGACGCAAGCTAACGCTGTCAGCAAGCACAGCCCCCCCACTTCTCCTCCTCAGACCTCCCTCTCCCCGCTGGAGGGGAGAGAAGGTTTGGCAGTCAGAACATGGCATTCGTATCCACACTGTCTCTTATGCTTCTCCCACTACAAAGACAGATCGTCGGGCCATCACCCCATCTCCTCAGAAAAATCTGTAAGGCTTCCAAGGACACACACACTTGTGCACACAAAAATATCAATGTCATATATTCCGAGAATCTTTTTCTTCATCTGCTGCAAAGTAAGAAAACCACCAGTCTTTTATTGGTAACACAAAGTCAGTTTCGATTAGTTTCACTTCCATACTGCCTGAAACCTACCCAGCTGTGCACACTATCGAATGCAAGAAGGCATTCCAATCTTGCCCAGCAAGATTTTTTTTTCAGTCAGATTCACCTCAATTCAACAGAGAGCATCTGTTCCCTTAAAAGGTCGCGGAAACTATTGAAGAACCTCTGAATGCTATGCACGCATTTATCGCTGAAACAAAATAATATATGTTACCTTCAGCCTGTGCTCGCTCAGACCAGCAGCATTGCAAACAGCATTTAAACTAAACTTACTTTATTTTGTCACACATACACATACATGTACAGTGAAATTCATCCTCCGCATTTAACCCATCCCTGAGGAGCAGTGGGCAGCTGCGGCGCAGCGCCCGGGGGCCAATTCCAATCGTGAGCCAGTGCCTTGGCCATGGGCACTTAATGGAGCAGGTTAACTAGAGCATGTTTTTAGTGATGGGGGAAACCGGAGTGCCCGGAGGAAACCCACGCAGACACAGGTAGAACTCCACACATAAAGGACCTGTCCGGGTTGGGATTCGAACACAGTACCTTCTATCTGTGAGGCAGCAATGCTAACCATTGCCGCATTGAGGCTCGTTCTCTCATTTTCTTTTGCAAACGCATTTGACAGGAGGTTTTCACAGTCCCCCCTTTTGTCACTTTTGGAATTCCAGTCTTTCCACAGCCTCGTTGTGTGGAACATCACAGCAGGACCTGATAAGACTACTAGCCTGTTTGCCTAGTGACATCACAGCTATTGATAGCAAGCCTACTGCTGGCAAGCCATTCATAGCTAATCTGCTGGGGACCAAAATCTGGCCAGAATGTCGCTTAGCCTGACGTGCCACACCTGACAATCCCACAGCGTCACCAATCAATCCCCAAGACAAAAGATAATGCCCAATCAGAGCCTGCTTATGGAGGGTTCTGGATTGCATGTGTGCTCCTGTGGAGAACGTGAGGGTTTCTAGGATCACACGCTCTCGTCAGTTTTTTGCGGACATTTAGTTGGAATCCACACCTTTGGCATTCCTGCGGAGGAAGAAGGAGCCCAACGCGACGTATTACTTTCTTCAACACTTGTTGGAATCTATGAACACTTGTCCTGTCGATGGCACCGGTGGATGAAAGGTTGTTGCGTATTCATCGTGACGTGTTGGTTCCGACACCCGGCGACCATCTTGCTTTACGCCAACAGTGATACTAGTTGTCGCCGTCTGTAAACTGCATGTGATAATCTATTCATATAGTGATGTCATGCCGTGCATTCGTCACATGCCATTCTCCTCTGCGATTGATTGGCTGCAGCCAACAGTTTCGGCTGCGGGGCTGCAGCCTTCGTCAAGGAGTTGTTGTCCTGTTGTCATGGTGACAGCATAGTTATATCACTTCCTTGTGGGCATGCTCCGTTCGACGTTCCCGCCAGCCCGACTCCGCACACCGGATCCCAGACGCGAGAGAGAGTGTATGATCCCTCTGCTTTGTTGATGGAGTCCATGTCGCGCTTCCTAATCTCTATTGCTTCTTTTATCCTTCGTTGATATCTGTTGCTCTCCGATGTGATGATTCTTGCATTATCTTGAATTTTATTGGTTGAGGTATTTAAAAACCTTTATCTGTCTTGAATAAGAAACAAGTATAATTTTATGCATTTCTGTCGGACAGTATGAACATAGTTAATCTAATCTGAATTAGTCTGATTCCAGACCAAATGCAGACAGATACATGCATTTGTCTTGTGATGAGGGCTCAATCTTATATCGCATAATGGCCACTCTGAACTCAGTCGCACAAAGCCAGTACACAGCCACACTTTCATGGAAGCACAAGCCGTGAGGAAGTTGAATACTGTTATAGTGGCTGTGAAACTATGGTTCCAGTCTATGTGCTCTATAACTACGGGTGGGAGGGGACCACACTTTTGAGTGTCGTGATGGGAACACCACATTGCCACATGTGATTCTCCCCGGGAGATCTTGCACCTGGAGCGGCCTGCATGCGTTTTCAGAGTGTGTCCGTGTGTGCGTAAAATGTGGTGAGAGAGAAATGGAGTGATGGAGGAGGACGGAAAAGAGCGCGGGAAATGATGGGGTAGACCGGTGGGGGGGGCAGGGACGAGGTCATGGCTGTTTGTGGGTCCTTGGAAGAGGAATGGTGATGAGGATGGAGGGGATGGGGGGGAGGAGTATATCGCGTAACTCAAGGCCCTGCGGCCATGCCTGCATTAATGGCTGGTAGCAACACACAGTCTCTCTCAATCCCTTTGTCTCTGTGTCCCCATAGAAAATCAAATAAAAATGATAATGTGTCTCACCAAAGCATACATATATAACGTATTGCACCTGCAAGCGCACCATGCATCTGTTACTAGCTACACTCATATGCATTTATTGTAATAACCATAACTAAATATGGTGTACACAGCTGGGGATAAAAGACCGTAGAAGTCGTCTGATCACCCTGCAGTGCAATTAAACGACAACGTTTCTTCAGCTGGTTTTGCCGTTGTAAATCTAGGATCCTTTATTTTTGCAGCTAGTGACTAAGAACGGATGTAACTCCTACAGACAAACTGGACACCTACAGGACACCAGAGTCTGGCGTATTCGGTCGCAGCCCAACACAACAGAACAACCAATTTTAAGAAATGGCATTCTGCCTTTAAATCTTAAAATGTCTCCATTAAACTTTAGTATAAAACAATAAATTCCCCAGAATGCACTGAAGAGGTGGGGCCAACAGCTGGAACAGCATTTGTTCATCTTGTTTATCTTTATGCAAGCAGTCATTACCACAAGACTTAATTTGCCAGTGTGTCTTCATTGGTTACTTCATTATGACAACTAGGGCTGCAACTAACGATTATTTTAATAGTCGATTAGTTGCAGATTATTGAAACGATTAGTCGACTAATCGGTTGGATAATTTCGCCTTTTTAGAAATACCCCAAATTCTTACAGCGAGCAACAATTACGAGAGCTTAATCTTGTCAACTTGAAATATAGTCAAATTTGGTTATTCTTCACCAACATGTATACAAAGATTAAGTTACTTCCTCTGATACTAACTCATTACATGTAATTTATACAGTAATATTGTCAGGGATTTCTTCATATTCATGTTTTTTTAATCAATTATGGCCATTTAATGTTTCATATTTTCATAAATTATGAATTATTATGAAATTGTGTTGATAAATGGGGGAGAATCAGCAGAAAACTGCAGACAATAACAAAATTAATTTCTTTGCAGATTATCGATTATTAGATTAGTTGTCGATTAATTTTATAATCGATTAGTCACCGATTAATTGACTAATAGTTGCAGCCCTAATGACAACCCATTGTCCCAAACCTAATACGGATCCCATGCACGATGCTGTAATAATTTAATGACAGCCAATTCTGAAATCTTTTGTGCATTATAAGTTTCATAGGGACCGTGGAAAGCACCAGAAACAACAACAGTTCACACACACAGGCTATATATTCATAGAAATAGAGACCCCGTGCAGACAGTGTGGCGTAAGACGGCACCATGGGGTTCATTAGTCCAATGGGCCATGTGGAGGCTCTCTCATCCCCACCGCCGATTCAACTTCAAGGTGCACAAAGGATGGGCTGCCGAGACGCAGCTGCGCGGTAGATTTAGCGGCTTGGCTCTCCCGTCGTCTGGCTGAGTTTCACTCGGCGTCAGATTTGACACATCATGTACCGCAAGTTATTCCAGGATATGCCGTAATGCTGGCTCTCCTGAGGAGTTTCTCCGTCTATCATGCTGTTTATCTCCCCATCCCTTTTATTGGTCTCGTTCTGTGGCCCGGTGTCCTTCTCTGCCTCCTGCCCCTCTGTTCAGTCAATCAATGAAAATGGAATTGGCAGGATAGTCAGCATCTTGAATTGCCAAACTAGACATGTGATACAGGAAACAATCAATATGCCACAACCAGATCTCCGAACCGGTTCAAGGAGCGAAAACCGGAAACAAACTGAATTTTACTGACTTTTACGAGGATCGGAAACGGAAACGAAAAAAAGATTTCTACAACTGTTCCGGAACAGAAACGGAACATTGTGAAATCCATGAAACCGGTTAAAAACGCTTTTATCCGTTCTCTTTATATTTTAACATATCCTATGTCTGGGAGACTATTTCCGTCCGCTTTCATTGACACTAGTCAAGCGCCATGCATCTGGGGCTCCATCTTGTGGACAGACGAGGAAGTGAATGTAATGGCATTTTAAACACGGTGTTCATGTTAATACAGTTGCACTGAAGTCCACCAAATATATTCTGTATAAACTATACCTAAATTTAACATTGCACAATATAAGGAACTTTAAGAACGAACAGAATTTTTGCATTACGAACCCGTTCAGGACCAATATTTTGGTGGTGGAACGGTTCATAGAACGAAAATGTTAAACATAGGCCTGTCTGAACCATTCGGAACAGAACATTTTAAAAACAATTTTGTTATCAAGCCGTACGTAGATACGTATCTCAATACGTATATACGCAGTCATGGCCTTCAATAAAGATATGATCTCTGGATAGGTACACTTTTACAATGCTAACCGTGGTAGTAACCAAGAGCGCTAAATGTTGTAATTGTTTCTCATGTTTTCATGGTTGTCCTTGAGTCATTGGTATGGACAATAAGTGGATAAAAAGTGATCAGGAGGGACGAACTTCTTGACCGCCGTCTCGATCCTTTGGTGAAAACTTTGTTCAGCCGATAAAAGTGACAAACAAATTAGAGGTTGCATTTGGAAAGAGGGCATCTTTATTCTAATGGAACCAACTGTGAAGTTTAAAAAATTGCTGAAGTGATGGTACATGTAGAAAGAACAGCTATAGAATAATGCCTCCTGAAGAACTGTAGAATCAAAACTTTTGGGTAGTAATCTTAATTCTTAGTCATATAAAAAGGAAACAAATACAACATCTCCATTTTTCTTTTCACTTCGTCATTTTTTCTTACTCTTATCTCTCTCTCTCTCTCTCCCTCTCTCTCAGGGCCTGTGTGTCCATCTTTAGTTTTAGCATATGGATGCTATTAGCATCCTTAGCGTATCAAAGAGAGAAGGTCATAGTGCGAGGCGACCCGGTCGGGGTTATCCTATCACCCCCTCCAGGTGATTGGATTAGGGAGATGGTCGGCATGGCAACGCTCTCACCCCGACCTTCTTAATTGGATGGTGAATGTGCAGATGGTAAAGCCCCCCTGCTTCTTACCCACACACACACACACACACACACCCTCCCTCCTCAAAACACAAACATGCAACCTCTCTACCAGCATGGGTGTGAAACCCACACAAAAACTCTAACAAAACGGAGCTCTACTTCATACTCCGAATTTGCACAGTGGGAACCCGGCCCTCCTCTCCACCACCACCACCCTCCCTCAATCCACCGGACCCAGCGGACCTTTCAAAATTCATGAAACATCTGGACAGTAGAGGATGCCCTGGAGTGTATGTGTTTGTGTGTGAATGTTTTCACGTGGACTTTAGTGTACACATTGTCATGGGGGCATTGTTCTTGTCCACAGGTTTACTTGTACGTTATGTGTGTGTACTATTTGTCTGTGCATTTGTGGTTATTTGTGTAACTATATATTACAAGGACTTCCATTTGCAGTTCATTTTATTGGAAGTGGGTCATTGATTTCTCAGATGCTTGCTCTGTGTGTGTCAGTGTTTATACTTCTGCCATAAAACGTGTGTGTGTGTGTGTGTGTGTGTGTGTGTGTGTGTGCAGGTGTTTGCGCACACATACACAGCCTAGCGCGTGCATATTTGTGATTACACACAAGCCACTTCCCACTGCATTTTTCCACAATTTATGAATGAGCGTTTATGTGTATACACATGTGTACACAGGATTTGGACTTGACTCTTGGAACAAACAAAAAAACACTTGTCTACAATTCATCTTTTTTGTGTGATTGTGCCTCTGCACAATTCAAAGCCACACTCAAAGGTGAAGTCCTCTTTCTGGAAGCACACTTTGTGCTTTGTGCTTATTTCTGTCAAATCCCTATCCCTTTGTGTCCCTGCACCCAAACTCCTCTGCCTCCTCACACACACACACACACACACACACACACCTTTATCTGTCATCCTGGATAAAGGAATTTTTCCAACATTTATGCGGAGTACCCCCCACCAGATCACCCGAGGCACATGGTCGAATGCTTTCTCCAAATCCACAAAACACATGTGGACTGCATGGGCAAATTCTCATGCAGCCTCAAGGATCCTGTAGAGCGTGTAGAGCTGGTCCACATTTCTACGGCCTGGACATAAACCAGCTTGCTCCTTCTCTATCCCAGGTTCAGGCGGGTTGATAGTGGGGGGTGGCACGGCTGTCACGGGTGATCTCGTTTTTAGCTGTCGGGCTGGGATGCTTGACGGTGTGGTTCCACCGGATTTAGTACGGCTTGTTTTGGTGGCGCGAATATTCGAAACATGCCCTCATGCCAGCGGCGTTCGACTTGCCACTCACCGCAGCCCCAGAGTGGGATAGGTGAAAGCTTGGTGCACAACTCGCACCGCTTTTCCATGCGGCGTGCGCCGAAGTTCAATTAGTTCCGTGCCGCACGTTTCTGCGCCCACCGCCCATGTGTGTATGTGGCGAGTGACAGCTTGATTCGCTGCATGGATTCGCGCTGCGCGAATCCATGCAGCGTCTCCTCTCATCCACTTGCATGGTATTTTCGGGACTTTCGCCGCCAAAACAAGCAGCCACCAAATCTGGTGGAAACACACCGTGAGGTTGGTGTCAGTTTGTGGCGAGAGTATGAGTCCGACAGTGGTTTGAGAAAGATGCCGATGAACTTTGCTTTCATCCTGAGCAGACGTTGTGATTGGCATGTACTCCAGAAGTTTTTTGATGTGGCATGGGTCGATGCACTACACATACCAGATTTGGTACGGGATCATAGTGATTGCCAACCTTGAGGGGATGCGGTGCGGAGCGAGTATCTGTGCAGATCCACAGTGGGCCAGTTGGATCCAACCATTGCAGAGACATCTGGTTCTCCTTAGCATGACGTCCTGGTAGAGAAACTGGATCTCACTTTCCTCATCCTGCACACACACACGCACACACAAGAGACTCACGCTGACAAACACATGGATACACATACACTCGCGCCCACACACACACAATGGCGTAGACATATTCACACTAATAACTCTAAGTACGTTTGTTGTAGTCCACCCTGCCCCCTACTGTGGCACCTCTTGAGTAACATTACCTGCTATTACTTAAGTTTCCTCTTTTTTGTTGTATTATTAGTATTATGCATGTTCCGTGTGTATATAGACAAGTTTTCCCGCAAAATACAGGGGGCTGACATTTGTCCCGCGGGGTGTAACGCACTTCCTGTGTTTGTATTTTTCCCTGTGTAAAGTGACTGTAGTGGACAAAAGTGGATGAATTTGTCACACAACGCACAACGTTTCAAAATTTGCTTATTACAGCTCACACTGACAAATTACACATCATACACCCCGCTTCGCTGACAGTTTTAGGTAAGTATAGGTTTAAGTTTAGGTTAGTAATACAGTCAAAATCCGACTTGAAGTTACTCACCGATGTGGTCACATGTTCTTCTTGACCAATGGGATGGCTGCTTCACTGGTAATTCCAATTTTGAATGAATAAATGGAGTGGGTTGTGCAGATCATTCAATCATGCATTTGTGGGGCATATATCTGCACGAGAGCATTTGGGTGTGGAATAGCACAATAGTGCTGCCGCCGATTAGATCTGTTGAAAAATAGTCAAAGGCCTAGTTCAGATTGAAAGTGCGTGTTATCTGCGCGTCGATTGGCCCGCCGTTTCTGCGCCGATACCAAAAAGGGTTTTATTCACACTGAGGCGTAGGAATGGAGGGCATGCGTGTGTGTTCACACATCCTTCGGGTTCTCCGCATCGGAGGGGCGGAGAACAAGCAGCGCAAGCAACGCCTTTCATTACCGACGTCACAGGAGTGCGTTACATCAACCAGCGAACAGCGCCTGCCGTTTGAACAGACATGCACCTGCGCCTGGTGTGCACCTGCACCAACCGTTAACTTACTATAACGTATCGTTTGGGAACTACCGGTACAAGTCGTTCTCTCACACTTTCGCACTTTTTTTGTTGGAATTATTATCTCACACACACGTTTGATGGCGCTATATGAGACGGGATTAGCCCCGTCTACATGACACGAGCCATTCGGGGAACGGGGTCGGCGTGCATGCCGCAGACACCTAATGCAGCTTTATGTTGTGCAGGGGGACTCGGTGCACTGACAATTATCAGTGACTTCACGGAACGCAACGTCAATTGTTTGTGCTGTGCATTCCCTTTCTGCGTGGTGTGTGTGTGTGTGCGAGAGAGAGAGCGGGTCGAATGTGGTGCGCGTGGCCAGCGCTCTGTCTATGGGTGGCACACCCCCCTCTTCGTGCTGAACACGAGGCTACGCACCCTGGGATGATACGAACCAGAGTCCATTTCAAATTTAAACCCGTTACCCACACGTGCCCGTGAAATCGAAAGTATTCCCATACAACACTTTAAATTTTCACTGCTGCGAAAACAGCAGCGGCAGCGCCGATGTGTGGAATGCACAATGACGCACAATCGCTGCGCATACACGCCGACTGGCTTTCCCTGTGTGTGTTTGTGTGTGTGTGTGTGTGTGTGTGTGTGTGTGAGAGAGAGGGAGAGAGGGAGAGGGAGGTTTGAGTGTGGTGTGCGTGCCCGCACGGACGTGTCGCGGGTCGAACTCACTTCAATGGGTTACTATCGTACACATACCCAGTACACGCCTGCGTGTTGGCACCACCTGCCAGAGTCCTGCAACGGGGCATGTATATGCTGAAACGGGTGGGTTTTAAACATTCAAACTTTTTACGGGCGGGTAAGCGGGCGGGTAAGTAAATATACGGGTGGGTAGACGGGTATTAAGTGAATTAAGAGTAGGCTTGTGTTTCCCACTGCATGTTAAACAAACTCGCCTTCACAGAACACACTTGTTATAATGCCCCCCCCCC